>JANHFO010007437.1:0-21249 GCA_032468095.1 Pareas carinatus
AAAATAAGACCTAACTGGAAAATAAGCCCTAATGCGTCTTTTGGAGCAAAAATTAATATAAGACCCGGTCTTATTTTCAGGGAAACCCAGTATGCATGCCGTATTGTATATATGAGCCGTGGTGATGCAGTAGTTAGAATGCAGTACTGTAGGCTGCTTCGGCTGACTGCCAGCTCTCACCAACTCAAGGTTGACTCAGTCTTCCATCCTTTAGAGATCGGTAAAATGAGGGCCCAGATTGTTGGGAGCAATATGCTGACTCTACAAACCGCTTAGACAGGGCTGTAAAGCTCTGTGAAGTGGTATATAAGTCTAAGTTCTATTGCTATTGCTATTGAGTTTTTGAAACGAAGGGGGCATTAACTCTAACAAGACAACCAAAAGCATGGCTCAGTATCACGATTAGGTTATTCATGTCATCTAATGCTTGAATAAAATACTTATTGCATTATAGTATCATACCCTTATAACCTTATACTTAGTTTTTCCGCTTACCGGCAAAATTAAATTCTTCAAAAAAAAAGCAATAGACAAACTATACTTCATTCTATATTGTCCCCTTATCCCCCTACATGCACCTCCCCCCTACACACACACACACAATGCACACTGCACTTGGCACTTTTCAAATTGCTTCCCTGGAGTTTCATTGACCTTTGAAAGACGCCTCCCCAGGAACTTTGCCGAAAGCAGCAGTAAGGACAACTTTCTTTCCAGAAGGAAATTGCTAAGTCCCTTCCCCCAAAATATTTACACTGTGGATGCACTTTTGTGGAAAGACAGTCTTTGCATTAAAATGTTTTATGACTCCACTGGTTGCCTTCACAGGGTGGCTGAATGACATATTTAACAGCCACGTGGCGTTGATTGGCCTATTCTTTAGATTAAGAAGTCATTGTTGCTTGTCATTTCCCTCTCCATCCCCTACTGCTTTTATATATATTCCCCCACCCAGACATGCAAACAGACCCAGTGCAAAACATACGCTTTAAATTGCTTTTGTTAAGCAGAAACAAAGAAAAGCTATTGGTTCAGCATTAAGGAAATGAAAAATGTTTTGAAAATGAAATCCTTGGGGACACAATATATACTCATCATGCCAGTGGCCCCATGCTGTATCTGGCAATTTCAATCACTTCAACTGCACTTTCAAGCCCATTTAGGAATGCTTTGAAAGTGGGAATTCAACAGGATTGGCACTTTCAACAGATTTTTATGCTCAGGTGTGGAGAGAAGGACATGTTGAACACATGGATCTGGCCATATGTATGCTTTAAAAAAAGTGTTGTTGTTTTTTGGTGAAATGTATGAAGATGAGATACAATAGCTCAGTGGCCCCCAACGTTTTGGACACCAGGGACTGGTTACGTGGAGAGAGGTTTTTCCAAGGGCCGGAGGGGGTGTGGTTTCCTGTGCTGCCTACATCCTACCGATGGGGCTTCACTTGTGTGCAAGGCCTGGTTTCTGGCATGTCACGAACCGGTTCCAGTCCACAGATTGCAATAGCTACTACCATTCCTTCATTCTTGCTATCTTCAAACCATCTCCCTTGCTCTTTGCTAAGGATTAGAATGAAAGAAAAGGTGCAGGATGTTTATTTTCAAGGAGTAAAGTTGAGAGTAGCACGGTCTTTACACTGCAAATATGTACAGTCTTCAGCTGAGGGAAATGCCACTATCATACCCTGTTTCCCGGAAAATAATACCTAGCTGGAAAATAAGCCCTAGCATGATTTTTCAGGATGCTCATAATTATAAGCCCTACCCCCAAAATAAGCCCCAGTTAAGATCATCAGTCAGATAGACACGCATATTCCCCTGAAAATAAGACCTAACTGAAAAATAAGCGCTAATCTGTCTTTTGGAGCAAAAACTAATATAAGATTCGGTCTTATTTGGGGGGAAACATGTTGTATACTTATCCAGAGTCATGGGACTGGGATAGTATAAAAGTTTTGTTAAGAAAAAAATGACAAACCCTTCTTTAAAATACAAGACCATTGAGATGTCATAACAGGATATATAAACTCTATAGTTCAGAGCTTCTGCACATCACCAATATTCATCTTAATAATATTTCAGCTCTCTTAAACTTTAGGTTTTATTAAGCATATAATAAAAATCTGAGACTTAGTTGTTTTTTTGGGGGGTTACTCTTGCAATATTTTCTTAATAGTATTTTCTTATTAACATAAATTGACTTCTTTTCTTTTCCTTGTATGATGTCATAGCTAAGAAAAAATGAATGCAGTCCATTTCTTGGTCTAAAACGTCACTGAATTCTTCTATTGTACAAAGATGATTGCTTAGATTTCCAGATGCCAAAATGTAGTATTTTTAAAAATCATTTTCATCTTTTTTCCTTTTCAAAGTTGGCTTTAAAAAACATTGAAACTGATGAAAAAGAACATTGGAGAAGATGCCTTATTGACATTAAGAAGAGGTTTGAGAAAACTGTAAAACAATTTATAAACAGTGTTTTGATGATTTCAGGTATTGTCAGTTTGCTGAATTTATGAAATTCACATTGCTTTATTAGTTAATGTGCATAGTGATGTGGGGGTGTGATGGCTCAGAAGATAAGACCCTGAACTTGTTGATTGTAAGGTCGGCAGTTCGAATCCCTAGCACTGTGTAATGGGGTGAGTCCCCGTTACTTGCTCCAGCTTCGGTCAACCTAGCAGTTTGAAAGCATGTAAAAATGCAAGTAGAAAAATAGGGAAGGTAACAGTGCTCCGTGCACCTTTCGGCATTTAGTCATGCCAGCCACATGACCACTGGGTCATCTTCGGACAGCGCTGGCTCTTCTTAGCGATGTGCTCTCTCATACAGATATATACGCTCTCCTATTGTACAGAGTGGTGATAAACATTGTGAAGAAATATGACATTCTGCATTTCAAACTCTTTATCTGAAGTTACATTGGGAACTACTAAACTGATTTCTTCTGGGTTTTGTGCTTGAATTGTTCATATAATATTTGCAGTTGTTGTTGCATCAAGTAAGAATGGCTACAAAAGTAGATTCTTTTATAGCCCTCCTCCTTCAACTGGAAAAGCCTTCTAAACATTAATTGTAGGACAATCCCTAGCATTCACATAGAATATAAACAGGCATTATAAGGAAGAAAAGGGAGGAAATACTAGCAGAGGTTTTAGTGTTCTTTCTCATATGGATGATAGATAATCTACATCTGTAGATTCTTTAGTCAATGGGCAAATTACATTCCATCTTGCTATGTTATTTTTCAAGAGAAACAGGAGGCATTGGCAAGAACAGTGAAAGTCTTGCTTATGTAATAGTTATAAATTAGGGCAATACAACAGTTGTAGGCGTATTTGCCTAGAAATAATGTAAATTATGAAAAGTTAGAAAGTACATTCTGGACTTTGGATGCAGAGGCAAAAGGATGTTGAGTGTACCCATGATGATGAATATGCCTATAACTTCTTAAACCACCTCCCAGATTATCCCAGAAAAAAATAATTGTTTTAAGGAGTTTGCAAACATTTGGTATATGAAGTTCCTTTGTACTTCAAACCATCCTTTGCTACTTGGGGAGGGACCACAGTTCCTGAAATCATTGCTCCTCAGTATAGACCAGCATTTCTTTATTAGGTGTCCTTTATATCAGTGGTCCTCAACCTTTCTGGCTCCATGAACTGGCAGTGGTAGTGATGGTGAGAGGAGGGAGTGGATGGTTTTGCACAAGCTATCCTGCACATGCACAAATGAAGTTGTGCACATTCACCTGCCACTTGCATGGTCCAGTTCCCAACGGGCCACAGACTGGTATCGGTCCATGGACTGAGGTTTGGGGTTTGGGGACCCCTGCCTTATATGATTGAAATCCATGATATGATTGCATAATCTATATCCAATATGGTCATACGAAAGGCATCAGTTTAGTAGGAGCTGTTGTACAGTGATGCCTCGGCTCATGAACCTAATTCATTCCATGATTCTGATCGTGAACTAAATTGGTTGCAAACCAAATCAAATTGTCTGCCACTGCGATCTCGCCTAGAGGAAGCCACAACCACGTGTCAGAGCAGGGAAGTTCACTGTTGGTCGTGTTCATCACCCAATGAGGAGTTCGCGAATGGAAGCAACATTTTGCAAACGCTGCTGTTTGCGAATCAAATTGTTCATGAACAGAAGCATTCATGAACTGAGGTATTATTACTGTATATAGCACTAGTCTAGAGCAGGTGGCTTTACTATGCAGAAATTGGCATTCACTTAGTATATACAGTGACTAGCATCCTTCTGTCAAAAGCACGGCAGTCTGGAACTTGGTTAGTAGGCTCTTGTACATGTGTTAGATACGTAACAAATACATGTCATGCTTCATGTATAGGTATATATTATTATGTATAGGTATAAATTGGGAAGACATTTATGCAATATTAGCTTCTCTTAGTTCAGATAGCTGGGAAAATATGGTACTGGTAGTCCTGAACTTACAACGGTTCATTTAGTGACCATTCAAAGTTACAACGGCACTGAAAAATGTTACTTATGGCGATTTAGGGACTATTGCAGTATCCCCATGGTCACATGACAAAATTCAGATGCTTAGCAACTGGTTCGTATCTCTGATGGTTGCAGTGTCATAGGGTCATGTGATCATCTTTTGTGACTTTCTAACAAAGCCAATGGGGAATTCAGATTCAGTTAACAACCATAGTACTAACTTAACAAATGCAATGATTCACTTGACAGCTGTGTCAAGAAAAGTCGTAAAATTGGAACAAAACTCATTTGACAAATGTTTTACTTAGCGAGATAAATTTTGGGCTCAATTGTGGTCATAACTTGAGGGCTTCCTTTGTTTGTCCATTTGCCCAGATGAGTTTGGATCACAACCAAATACTTTGGAAGTCTGAGTAGGACTTTTAAAAGAACTATATTTTGCACTAATAAAAATGAAAGGTTTATTTGCTTTGACTAACCTCCATACCATCCTGTATATCTGTAAAAAGTAATTGATATCTGTAAAAAGTAATTGTTATCTGTAAAAAGTAATTTATCATTATTGCTACCATTGTTATTTTTGTTACTTTATTATCTTCACAATAATTTTTAAAATATCATCTTTATAATCTGCCCGATGACCTGTTGATTGGCAGGAATATGCTGCATAGAATATCCGCTTGAGTTTCGTACACGGCCTGTGAAGTGTAAAACGACAGAATTGCCTCTATACACTTGGGATCGAAAACTGAGAGAAGAGGCTTTGACTTCAGTTCCAAAAACAAAAGAGAAACGATCTCTCAGACCAACGAGCTTACCCACTTACCAGCCAATGAAGAGAAAAGTGAGATCTGCTTCACAGTAAGTGAGACAATCTTTTGGAGGAGGGAATTCTTTGAAAAGCAAGATTAAATACTGCAGGTGGGATAACAATAGTCTCCTTGTAAAATAGAAACACGGGAGTCAAATCACAAAAGACTAATTGATGATGGCAGAAGCTGAAGAATGTCAGCTTCGATGTCCATGGGAGGGTGAAGAGGGTCAAATGATGCAAGAAGCATCATGATGTTCCATTCGTTTTGTACCTGTGTCATGATGTGGCAGGCATGTACAAAAGGAGCCAAGGTTGGACTGCAATGGTGCAGTGATTGCTTTGGTCACCTTGGCAAAAGTGGTGGATCCTGAAAATGTTACTACATATATCTCAGATATGTCTTCTGGACTTCTGATGCTTTTCATGCTCCTCAGAAGACATGCCAACAGTGACTGTGTTGCTTACTTTGGACCTGTGGCTTGCTGGTTTACTTATTTCTGCACCTAACTTGCAATGATTACATTCAATCAAGTTGGGGTTGACTTTTGCAAACCACATAGATAGATTTTCTCCAAGAAGATCTCTCACCAACCTGATGCTTCACACCTTCCAATGGTGCACCCATTATCATTGTAGTTGAGGCCATCCTTGCGGATGATCCTCCTCTTCATTTCTTTCCACGTTTCTTAAGTTGACAGAGAAGACAGTCAGGTTGGGCCATACGTACTGTATTTTGCTTTACTCAAGTTATATATATTGGTATGAGTGCTATTGAATTGCAAAACAATGGCAAGATGCTGAAGGACACATTTCCATATCACCTGCATGATGTCCTCTAGTCTACACCAGTCTGCTGCCATGTAGTGTAGCGGAAAATGCTTCCTATTCACTGACATAGAAGAACCTTTCCAATATCAATCTGATTGTATATGTTATGGGAACAAAACATCTTTTTATCCTTTGACAGCAATAATTGAGAGCAGCAACATATCTTGGACTGGTCTTAAGCTGGTGGATGTATAAGCAGACAACTTCAAAAGAGGATAAGACCTCTAAATCGGAAAGATCAGATCAGTGAAAATCAAAAGAAGCTAAGAACACTAGTGCAGAATTTTACAGACTATTTCAGGAACATAGAGCTGGTAGACTTAGGACCATATACAACCCTTGGACTTTACTGCAAGGCATTAGTTTAGATTGATCTGTCTTTTCTCTGGCAGTTTCTCACATTGAGTTAAAAATGGAAAGATGGAAAAGAGAGTGTCCAAAAAAATAAAAAGTGGCCCATTCAGTTTTGCCCTGGAGTCATTGTTGATTGGCAAGCAGCTCCAAACCAATTACCCCTAAGAGATTGTAATTTTCAGCAGAAAAAAAAGATTTTTTGAAAAAAATGTATTAAGTTGCTGAAGTAGGTAAAAGGCAGAAATGTGACTTAAGATAAGAATGAATAAGAGTAAATTTCTTGCGGGTGTTGTTTTGTCTTCTAGGTTTCACGAAAGGCACCCTTGTCTACCCAAAAATGCCTCACATAACTTTTATTGCCCTTTTGTTAGCCCAAAAGCTGCCTGACAGTATTCAGATAATGCTTTTATGTTGGGATTTTTAGCTTATATGTATGCGTGTTTCTCAGTATGCACATCAGATTTGCTTTCTAGCCATTTGCTTTTTAGCCATTACTATTGTAATCATTGTGGCAGCATGATTGAAGGGCAACATACATTGGTTTTATGCTACACTTTATAACAAATATCCTCTGGGTGGTTAAAATAATTTAATACTATAAAAACAAACCCATAGTGAAAACTTAAACATAGTAGGATCTATTATCTATCTCTGATAATTATTACCATAAAATTTGACTTGGACTAGTGAGTGGTAGAATCATTTTTATATCCAATCATTTTATAACTGCTTGGGGTCTATATTAGATTCCAAAAAGTAATAAGGCTAGTTAATAAAACATGATCAACACAAACACTGATAAAAGTAAAGCAATTTTAAAAACCTCTAAAATGGCTTCATATTAAAAACAGTATCAGGTAGAAGGAAAGCTTTGTCTAATATTGATTTTCTGGGTAGAATATTTCAAAGACATCAGTCCAGATGTTTGTCAGACATTGCTGAATTCATTCAATGTGGCCATCAGGGGTAAAATATCCAAAGTTATTGTAGGGGGAAGAATTACTGCAAATGATACAAACCCCAACCATTTAGAGCTTGAAATTTGAATGCAAGTATTTTGAATTTAGAATGGAAACAGATTGGCAGCAAGTTCATATAGAAAATAGGGATTGAATATGCTCATATCATATTCAATAGTCTTACCTATTTCATAAACTGAAATTTGATTCTGATAAAGAAATTTCGTTGTCCGAGTCTGTACCCATTTATATTGTTAGGTCAATTTTCAAAGGCAACACTCCATTAGAGTACAAGAAGAGTATAGACTCAATTTTAAATTAAAATTGAGTCTGGAATTATGGTCATAAATCATGCCAGTCATTAAGGAAGTCACCACATGGCCATGCCCAATTTTACGCCTTATTTTGTAGCAGTCATGAAGTGCATTTACTGTCTCCAATGGACCTTTTTGAACAGAAACTGGAAGTAAACTCTGGTTCCCGTCAAAGAATCCCAATATTATAAATTGTGATCATGCGACTGAAAGGTGCTGCAAATGACTAAATGCAGACGGGTTGCTGAGCAACCAAAATGCAATCATGTAACCTTGGGACAGGGAGGCCTGACCATTAGAACCTCAAATCTGGGTCATAAATATCCCTGGGAAAGTCTTATAATTTTGACTAGTCGTAAGTCAAGCGCTCACTACCTGTACACCAAAACAATCATTGTAAGCAAAGCTAACCTTCTACAGGTGTTTCGTGAAATGGCAGGACTCTTTCTCCTAATTATTTCCCTAAACTTTTTCCTAATTATTAAGCTTGGAATAAATGCACCAGTTCTATCTTCTCTATATAACCTTCAATGTCCCTTTCTCTCATTACAATTGCCACCTATGTAGTGTTGTATAATCCCACCTAACTATTACATGGCCAGAATAATTGTAAAGAAAAGATCAGAAGAGGTAACTAGAATGGTAGATGTCTTGATGCCCCTCAGGTTTTGAATAGAGTATAGGCATCATCTGCTTTTCATTTACTATGTTCCAGATGTACCTCTAATACAGAGGAATTCAAAGCACTAACATTGCTGCTTTCCACATCTTCTGTGTTTCAAATATTAGCTGCCTATTTAATTTTCCATTTCTTTTTTCTCATTCTTTTCTTTCAAACCTTTTCACACAGAGCCAAAGAAGAGATCCCAGATGTAAGCCTTGCCCTTGAGCCGTGGGCAATTTCTCCTACAGACTGTCCAGTTGTGCTGCGCAAAGTTTTGACCAAAACCAATGATGGTTTAGGTTGCAAATGTGTAGTAAAAATCCCATTAATTACAGACTTGGAATTTGAAAAGTTTATCACTGCCCCAAGAAACCCTGAACAAGTCATTGTGATATGTGTGTTGTCACCAGAAAAACATCCGCGCTCTCCTTTCTTTGAGTGGTCTGTTGAACAGGTGTACATAAAGATGCAACATGGCCGTCCCTCACCCTGTGTTCAGGTAAACTATATGTTGATGCTTTATACATGGATTTTCCCAAAGCAAGTTCATACTTCTTGGCTAGGTAATCACTGTTCCTACTTTGTGGAGCTGAAGTAGTAATGTAAGAGTAGCATGCAAATAAGGGAATTCACTGACCGGAGAATTTGGCTCAGGTTATTATTTTCATGATTCAGAAAAGAATTAGAAACGACCCATTTATTTATTTATTTAATCAAATTTACATGATTTATACTCTTTGTACCTGGAACACAGACCTGAAACAAGAGTCCTTCATTAGAACGAAATGTTGTTTTCTTTTTACTCCTGTAAGATGGACAGTGAGAGAAGGAGAAAGATTCAGAAATCAAATAAATGTGAAACCTCTCCAATCTATATTATTGTGGTTTCAGCCCAGATTGAGGTCATGTGTATCTACAATAAAATCAAAAAAAGAATAATTGAAAGGGTTAGCTGTTTACTACATAAGCAGTATAAATCACATCCTAACAAATAAGCCCCAACAGCCAGGACAGAAATTATCTTGGTATAAATGTCCATAATATTGCATTGTAAATTATGAAAGATAACTAAATCACAGAATTTTATTTTATTTCCATAATTTATTCAGATTATGAAAAAGGGAATATACACCCCTCAGCTGAATCCATTTTCTCATCTGTTTTTTCCCCCCACAGAACAAATTGGTGGGATTTGTTGTAAATTATGTATTATAAATGTCTGTTACCGCTGTTAATTAATGGAGAATTGCATTAGCAGATCAGGACAAGAATCATCTGCTCCACTATTTTTTTTTTCCAACAGTAGCCATTTTGTTGACCCTTTTTTTAACTCAGGATCTTGCGGTTTATATTTGTTCTGAATACCAAAGTTTAATTTAGCTGTTATGGTCATTAAACAGTTATAGATGTGCCCCTGAGAGAATTTCACCATCCTCTTAACATATATTAACATAACAAAAAGATTATATTTTAAGGGCTGGTGAAATAACTATCTCCATTTACTATTTATATTTAATTCAGATGTCTGACTTCACCTTCTGTGTTTTAGAGAAGAAAATCATGCCCTATCTGGGATTTTAACGATGTACGTTTTTTGGATTCTAGTATTTGATTCTTTTTTCATATATTTTGAGTTGGCAACCAGTTTTATTTACCATCTTAATTTCTCACATAGAAACACAGAGGGAGGAAAGGGTTTGGTATCCATAACAGGAAAATAGAGGGGCTCTGAAGTGAGTTTCTATATTGCCTTTGTCTTCCTGTGAGTCTTTTCCATCTGGCTGGTATGTGCAATCTACAAATGAAAGCTACATGTAGGCATTGGTCTATCATATGGACTGGTTTGGCAAATCACCCACTTCCACTCCACTTTCATCAATTTTGGGTTCTGACCATGCACACAAGCAGAACGTAGCTCTGACAAATTTTGACAGACAAAAAAGAAAGATCGGAAAGAACTTTAGCAATCTTCAATTCACCCTGTCTGCATAGTGAAGCATTGTTTCTCCATTTGATTTCTTCTCTAGTATGTTAAAAAAATGTATATGAGACAAGCGCACAGGACATTTCCATAAACTGATAGAATAATTTGCTGCCTTTCCAGAGCAAACATGATCTCTACCGTTTCGTGAAATATGATCTAGAGAATCCACTGAACAAAACTCCTCCTCTTCTGGTGCAGAAACATGGTGTAATTCCTGGAATGGTGGTGGCAAGTATCTAATGGGTTTCTTGCAATGCCAGTTGACCCCTTCATTTCATTGACACTTCGGAAATTATTTCCTCATAATGCATTGAGGCAATTTTCCCTAATCTGATACTCTCCAGATAACTTTATAATCCACAAGTGCATATGCTGATCAGAAGATATGCGTGTTGAGAGTCCAAAACTTCTTTTACTTTAAACTCTAGTTTCCAGAGTCAGTTCTTTGTCCCCTCCCTGGCAGTTTGAAATAGCCAGGTGAGCAATGATCAGGTTTACAGGTGGCAAAGATGGCTTCAAACCTGTCCACTTTTGAGAGCCACAGACTCAATTTAAGGAACAAAGACCCAGACCGCCGCTCAGAGCAAATATGAGTGATATTAATTTCTTTAATTGACTGTCCTTCTGGTCAAGCTTTTGCTAACAGAGTCTTGGTTTATCTAAATTGTGCTTCTGACTGTTATGTCGCAGATGCAATCAGGGCATAGAAATAGTTCCGATTTACTGTCCATATAAGCTCACCTTGATTGCCTTCTTAAATGCTAGCAGCATCCTTTGCTGTTTCTTTCTTCTGGAATTTTTTTTACACTTCCCAGTCTAGTTTTCAGAGATTTTTTGGGTATCCTATCGGGCAAGTACTAATCAGGATCAATTCTGGTTCAATTCTTGCAAGTTCCTATTTAGACAAGTCCAGTCAGGTCCTGCTCCCTGTTGCTGAAGCAGACACTAATTGCATTCCTGACAATATTCTGCACCTCTTTTCTTATAAAGAAAACACCTGGAGAATCCTAGATAACTTTGGGAAAATGGGGTAAGTGGGTATGAAGAAATTTTCCTTTTTTATTTTATACCAATGTCTCAACAAAACATCTTTGATATTTTAATTAACATTTAGAAAGGTCATGCTTTTGTGATTAAATTAAATACAAAAAACATTTATTTCATATGGTGATATATTTGCATACCGATTCAATACTAGGTCTAGCTGATTCAACACAATTTGTTAATTAACCAGGTTTATAATAATATGCACACCTAAGTTGTGAAAGATTTGACTTTGTTCTTTAATTTCCTTTTTAAGAAAAAGACTTAATTCTTGGTCTCTTTCTGATTTAATCTATTTACCTGATCTGTGAAATTAACATCCTGATCTCAATTTAAAGGACAGGAAAATGGTGGTGTCCAGAAAAGTTATTTTTCATGTATATAAAAATGAAATAAGTGAATGTCTGAGATTGGAATCCTATTCACTACCCCAAATCTCAGACCATGTGTCAAAATCACACAATTGTGTTAAATAATAGAGTTCTAGTTATGCCTGGAATATATTAAATTTATTTTAGGGTCCTTGGCATATACAGGGAAACATTTTATTCAAGTTCATTGACAGAGAGGCCTACTCAGATAAAACAGGAACTTCTAATAAACACAGTCTTTTTGTGTTCCAGTACTGTTTTTTAATTGCTTGTGAATCCCTCAGTCTGGAAGAGTAGCACCTTGGGTAGACACATTCAGTGTTTCTAAAGATTCTGCCGCTGTAGAAGCAGCATTTTCCTTTCAGCGCATTAGAAGTTATTGGGTACCACTCCTATTTGATTTTGAAATGCTATGAGGAAAATACAGCTGATATTTGTGAAAATGAAGAAAGGGTTTGAGTTCCTTGAAAGAGCTGTTACTTATTTTAGCAAAAAAACCTTACATCTATTTGGAAAGAAGCTAATAGATCAAATTGTGAAATGTGCAGATGGATTTCATTTTCAGAATTAAATATTACTACGATTATCTTAAAAATACACATAGACCTATGAAGTCATTATCAATCAGCTCCCCTTTTTAAAAATCCACATTTATCCCCTTTTATCCTAACACTTATGATTTCCAATATAAATTTTAGCAGCGTACCTTTTTAATACTTAATTTAACACGTATTTTTATTTTTTAAAAAATCTTAGCGTTTGTCACTCCTGATACATTTTTGAAATATTTCAGAAATTTATGCTTTTTTACACAATTTTTTTTTCTAACACGAACTTTTTACTAGAAAACAAAAACTTAGTGGATCCATTCAGTGCTATTGCTGTCCAATGCACACTAGAGTTCATTTTATCAGTCTTTGAAATCTGCTTCCATAGAATTTCATGGTGGATTACTTTTATATTCCTACCGACGGTGTTATTTTTCAACTTTTTCATAGATGCTGGTCATCCTGTTTCCCAATTTAATTTACCTAGCTTTTAATTACCTTGCATTTTCAACTGCAACAGCTTCATAAGAGTTCAGCCTATTTCTTTACATACCTTCTTTGAAGTATGTGGCTTGAATTTTAAGTAAATACAGTTAACATTTTGAATTTCAGTCATAATGCTGTCTGTGACAGAGACAAATAATAATGTGGATATTAACAGGATGTTAGGCTAGCAACACAAGGTTCCATATCTTTCATGGTTTCCATTTTTTAGTGAAAATATTCATCTTTCCAAAGATATGAGAATGAAGGACTACTCTTCTATTGTGAATGTGGTTTTAATATAAAAATAGCATACATGAAACGTTTAGATGGCCATTTAGATATATGGGGGAAAAACCCCAGGCTGGGATATGACATAGATTAGCAGGGACATCTAATGAATGTTCAACAATAAAAGGCATGCTTCTGAAGTTAAAATATTATAGGAATACCTGGAGTATTTTTTTCTATGAAAGAACTGAAAGCTTCAGTAATCTTAAACTTATTTCTTTATTATGTTCTCTGGCAGGCTAATCTCAACAGTCTAAGATAAAACAAAATAGAACTGACAAATCTGAACTCCCCAGTCCTGTTCAAAATATTGCATCTAACCATTGCTTATGGTTATAATTAGCATTAACTGGAAAAAGTCACTTCAAAAACTTCCTGAGCATATCACAGACTTAAATTTGTCCGTCCTGCATGAAAGAATAACAAAAGCAGTTACTGGTAATGTCTTTATCCATAGATTAGGTGCACAGAGTCAATTGCATACCATAGTACACAGCAACAAATTAATTATGGCAAAGAGAAACTATTTCTGTTCACTACTGTATATCAATAGGCATACCAGCAGGCTAGCCAGCTTATGAAAGGTTGGCTTGCTGGTACTAGCAGGACTTTAACATTCAGAGAATAATAAATCATTCTGCTGAAAACTACACAAGCAGCCTACAAGGTGATCAAAATAATGATGCAGTGTCTGGTTTGAGAGTAAAACTGCTGCACAAAGGAATTTTCAAATAATCCTGAACCAGCAGATTTTAGCTGGAAACACAAGGTTCATCTGTGCTGATTTTGCACAGGTAAGACATCTGAATCAGAATCTGAATCTGAATTTATTTTGCCAAGTGTGTCTGGACACACAAGGAATTTGTCTCTGAGGTACATGCTCTACACCTACATACATACAATAAACAAACTGTGATTACAACCATAAGATACATTCATAATCATAAAGTACACATTCATCTTGTCGTGTACATACAGTATAAGCATAAGATACCTTCACAGTCATAAAGTACATTCATCTTGTCATGTAAGCATAAGACACATTCATAATCATAAAGTACATTCATGTCATGTACATATAAGCATAAGATACATTCATAATCATAAAGTACATTCATCTTGTCATGTACATATAAGCTGCAATGGACAAACCACAATCTTAATCATGAATACAATCACAATCATAAAGTGCATTCATCATGTCATCATATTACAAAGTACAATCATGTCACAAAACACATTTCATCTTTGTCACAAAATACCTTCCTCATGCCATACGATACATTTTTGTGCTAGGTTTAGAACAGTTGTAGGATACTAATAATCAATCTAAAAGTCAAAATAGGGAAACTAAATGAACAACTATTTTATATTGGAAGATGTAAGCAACAAATTAATTGTCATTCAATTAAGAGAATACATAATAGGTAACTAGGTAACATCTGTCCCTTGATCTTAACCAATGATTGCTTGTTTGGCCATGGTCTTCTGTCCAGATTGCTGGAATAGCCACTAGCAAACAACAGCAGTTATTCAAAATTAGAAGAATTCAACTTTCTACAGTGGGCAAAATTAACAGCCTGCATGCTTACATGGAGATAACTCCTAGTGTGTTGAGGAGATGCTCCTAGTTAAAATTGCTTTAGACTCTAGATTTAAAGTGCTTTTCCACGAACTAAAATGTAGTTTAGTATGTAAACACACAAGGACACATACATACCATAAACCCTAGAATTTTTCTTCTGTTAATATCATAAAGATCCTTAATACAAACAATATTAAACCCAAATTATAGTTAAATTCTTTTAACAAATGGGTTACAAAGTTACAACTTGCTTGCACAAAATCAGAATTCCCAAGAATTTAAACAATTTAGAGATATATTTTCATTAATAAATAGTTTGGAAAATATGACAATTCCTAAAGCACAGTTAAGTTGCCTCCTTGTATTATTCTCCTCTACACCTTTGGCAATTCATAAAGCAATCCCCATGTTATTGGCACAGAAAAATCAATAGGATAAGAATATAATTTCCCTGTGGGATAAACAGGCAGATCAGCTTCCCTATTCTTCCTCTAAATGTCATCTCAGATCCAAATGCATGAAGGTTGATTTCAGTAACTTTGATTATGTGTCATTGTGTCAGTGTCAACTGTTCAGGACCACATAGATATATTTTCTCTAGGATGATTTTTCTCCAAGCTGGTCCTTTAGGTCTTCTAACAGTGCACCGATTGCCACTGTAATTGATTCCATCTATCTTGCTGCTGGTTGTTCTCTTCTTCTTTTTCTTTCTACCTTCCATAGATTTACCGACTTCTCCAGAGTACTACCATGGGTCTTCCCATACAGTCTCCAAAATATGAACCTGACCATATGTCCCTTGAGTAAGAATTCTGAAGTGATTTCTTCTATTATGTACCGTATTTGTTTTCTTAGCTGTCCAGGTATTCTTAGAAGCTTTATCCAACACCAAAAGTTCAAAAGCATTAGTAGTCTTTCTATCCTGCTTCTTCAAGTCCAGCATTCATTTCTATATGAAGTGCATAATTCTGATCTTCGTACCTATGGCCACATCCTGACATTTGAATATGTTTTCCAAGACCTTCATTGCTATCTTATCAAGAGTCTATGTCATATTTCTTAACTGCTGGTTTCTTTACTGTTTATAGTTGATTATAAAAGGTAAAAGCTATTCACCACTTTCATATTCCCGTTGACAATTCTAAGGTTGATTGATGTACCCATTTAGATTAGTTGGTCTTCTATATATTTAAATTTAGTCCCAATTTGTTTTCACTGTGCTTTTTAACTTTCATTACAGAGTTTGCAGACCATTTTCATTTCACAGCAGACTTATCAGCATAACATTAGTTATTGATTTTTCATCATCCGCTGTTAAAACCACACTCATTTTCCAATCAAGCTTCTCTTAATATAAAGCATAAGAGCATAAGAGCTGAATAAATAAGAGAAGAATATACACCTTTACCTTATTCCTTTGTCTATCTGAGCCAGTCTGTTTTACCATGTACCATGCAGACTGTGGTCTCCTGACCTGGGCATATACATTTATAGTCACCTTAGAATGCTCCATTTTCCAAGATCTGTATACAGTAGTCAGATTATCACTACAGCAGAGGGAAAAATCCTGCTTTTAACTCTTTTTTGTTGTTGTGGCATAACTCATGTAAGTTCACAATTTTACAATTAAACGCAAAAATCAAGGAAAATAAAACAATAGGAAAGAAGTAGACAGAATAAGGTTAACAGATGAAATATCTTCAGAATATGATATTGTTCAAAGAAACTAGTTTAACTATTGTACCCAGACTCAATTTAATGCAAGAAGTGAAGACTGATGAAACCCTGTTGTATTAAAAATGATATTGGTGTTTCACATTGATGATTTTACCTACTTAGGTAATGAAGCATCTGCAAGCAAAAACCAAGCTCAGAAAAGATCAAGAATTTTGCAGTTCAGCCCTACAGATATTCTCTTCTTTCTACTCATGGAATTGCCATGCCACTGAGTTCACATTTAAGTAGTGGATTAATCAGAAAGTCACTATTCTTCTCACAATGTACTAAGAAAATTCCTCACTTAAAAATTGAGACAAAGTTAATCCAGTGGCAAGATTTATTCCTGATAAATTGACTCTAATGCCTAATAATTTTCACATTGTTTTCAAGGTATTTGTATAATGATTGATTTTTATCTGCTTTACAACTTCTCAACTGCCTTGGATTGTCTAAAAAACAATAGGGTAACTACCTGCCTTCTTCCACTCGTCTTAATGTTGCTGAATTTTAGAAACGATGCTTTAGAATGTTGAAGTTTAAGTCTGACAGTATCCATTGTGAAGAGGAAAATGTAACTTGCTTCACTTGATCTCAACCATCTTTCTCCTTTACCTCAGAAGATTAAAACTTTCCAGGGAGCTATTATTAATAGATTAGAAAATCTTACTTGTAATAGGGATGAAATTATTTCATCAGAAATTTGCAGAAATTATAGAAATTATCTTTGACACTTTCAATACACCCTGAACAAACATAATTTTAATAATACTTTTTGAGAGGGGTTGTAAAAGTTTTAGCTTCACATTCTTTGCAGCAGCTTGTCTTTAACACTTAAATCTTGACTCCACTAGAGGGAACTGCTGACTCTCTGAAGAGACAGAGTTGTGAAAAGTGAAAACAGTAAGTTATGAAGCAGCCAAGTTCTTTGGCTGAAAAATGCACTCTTTGTTCCTTGTGTGAAATCAACAGTAAATCATACCCGGTGAGCAAGAGGTTGTCAGCTACCCATTTCTAATAGTGTCCTTACGCTTACTCCCCCACACTCTTTCCCCCACAACCTCACTCATACAGCATTTTCTCTCTGTTCTCCACTTACTTTTCTCTCCTCACACATGCACCTACTTCTGTGGTCCTCTACCTTTCCCCCCACTTTATGACTTCTACTCTCCACCTCATTATGAGGATTCAGATAGGTATACCTCCCTATTTCATGACTTCCTGGCCAATTGGCTTTTCTATCCTCTCCTTTGTTCTGATTTTATACCCACCCATTCTTTGAACTCCCCATCTACCTCATTATCTACTCTTTCAATTGCCATTTTTCTGTTTTGTAGCATTGCACTTAATATATATATTGCAGATATTCAAATGACAAAGTGAATGCACATGAATGTGATAGTAGCTCTGTAGTGACAAACATTTATTTTGATTCTGCACAGGATAAGAAATGTCCTTTTACCTAATCAGAATCATCTATAACGATTGTCCAGTCACCCTTAACTCATCACTATTAGCCCTTTTGCTGCCTTTTCAGTTAAAGAAGCTTGCTGCCATTGTAATTTCTTTAGGATATACATTTATTTCTCTGATAAATTATTGTACAATATTGCTCTATAGGGCAGGAAACTTCCCTTGGCAAAGTGTACCTCTGTACAACTTGGATCTCTGCTCTCACTAGTACCATCATTGTAATTTCCTATAATACCTCAGAATTTTGTTACAGCAGAGGTATTGTAGAAAATTACTATGCCAGCTTTACTCAGGCTCCCAGTACTGCTTATACTCCCTGGGCAGAATGTCTTTTCAAAAAGGCCAGAGGACAGGACAGCTGCCAGCAATGGATCGGACTGACTCCCAAATCTCAGCAATAGGTCCAGGATATGAAGTGTATTATTACATGTGATAACAAGGAGAGTCAACGTTAGGAGTTACATTGCCCCCTGGATAATACAATAGAACAAAAAAATATAGCGGTTTTCTTTCTTATCCCACCAATAATGGTCAGGTAACAAGGGAGATGGAATTCTTTATAAGAGCTTCTAATGAGGTTCCATATTGCATCTCTCTGTTTCTCTCTCTTGTTATTTGTGTATTAAAACTACATGTAACAACTCTGGTTTAAATACATAGGGCTAGGGTCCTGGTACAATCTGTATGCTTCTATTAATTGAAAGACCAATTTTCAACAGTAGAATAACTCTTTTCAAGGAATAGTGTCACATAGTCAGCAACTGCTTGCAAAACTAAGAATAGTTTTCAAGCATGTGAAAAAGTTGTTCTATATCAGCAACTAATCATTGATCTGGCATTGAAATATAAGCCTACAATCAAGTTCTCTGTTTATTAGCAGCACTCACATCTTACATACAGCATTGTCTAGTTTCACTGAATCAGATAACTTTGCCTGAAATGAAGTGTCCCTGAACTAAAAAGAGCCAATTTCTGAATAATCATGAGTAGGATGGGATTGATAAAATAAAACCAATGGCCCCTTTAACTAGCAAACTGAGCAGCTCATTTTGAAATCTAAAGGTCAAAATTATTTGCTGCTTTTATGAGATTTAAAGTAGTATTAAAATGCTCAGCATTAGTAGTATTAAATGACGTAAAGGAAAAGTGTGTGTGTGTAAACATGTAGTTGTCAGAGGCCTTTATGTCTGAGTGAAAACATTTAAAGCTCCAGTACAAAACAGGAAAGGGAAACCGTTTGGTCCAAGTCTTCAAACTCAACCTTATTTTTTTTGTTGCAAAGCATTTTTGTTCCTCTCCTTCCTGTCTGTTTGTCAACAGATGTATGCCGGAGGGAAGCTGCTCTTTGGGAGCTGTGTTTTCAACGGATACAGCTACAGTAAGAAGGACCTGATGAAACAGATCAACCAAGTTTGCCTTGACTGTAAAAGAGGTCACTTCCTGCCATCGAGTTTCAAATTTAGGTAAAACAGAAAATTAAGGAGAAAAGAAAAGTAAGAATGGGGAGAGGGAAGGCAATATCATGCCAAGATATATATTTAGAACATTAAATTGACAAGAGTAAGTTGCAATGAAAAAGAATGAGTTTCCATAAACTCATTGTATGGTGAGTGAGTGAGTGAGTGAGTGAGTGAGTGAGTGAGTGAGTGAGTGAGTAGGAGAACAGCAGTAGTAATTTGGTAGCATATTTTCTCTTGCTATGGTTAATGGTTTTAAAAGTTCTGAACATATTCAGAACTTAATTTATAATCAAGTAACAATCCAATTTTAAATCAATGTATTGTGATTGTGGGAAATAGTATCCATTCATATATTATTAGATTTGTGTCTTAGTATAGTTCCCCTTTTAACTTTACTGAAGATTTAAGAACCCCAAAAAGGTTTGCATATTGTTATATGCCCTTATTTCACGTTATTAAAACAGCATCTTATCTGTAGTTTGACATGATATGAAAAATTTATATTACGATAATAAACAGTGATATGTTTTCATAGAAATAAATAAAGTTGAAAGGCATGATTGATATAATCAAGTTCTGTTCTTCTTCCTTGCTAACAACTTCAGATCCCACCATTATACTGGAAAAACTAGATTTAAACAATGTTTTGTTGATTTCAGACACTCAGTATAAATCATGTGTCGTTTGTTCATATTTTTTAGAAGAAAGTTTAGTGTTTTCACTCTGAAGATTAAAATATTAGATGCTCTGGTACTTTGCCAAAGAAAGACGTAGATGCTTCCTACTTCTACCCTGTCTTTAAGCTTGTAGTTCTATACTTAATTTTTGGGATAATAAGTTTGATGGAGTTCAGTAAGGCTTAATTTTCAATAGACATACTCAGGAATACATGATTAAATGGCTCATCTGAGACTACCTTTATTTTAAAATGTATAAAGAGTGATTGATCATGCAGCAGGAGGAAGCAATCTCACAGCAATATAGTAAGACTTTAAACTGTAGACCAAAACTATCAGGTTGGGACTCCAAAGATTTGGAAGGAGATATACAAATCCCAATAATCTTGAACACTTCACACATTGCCTTCTGTTTTGTAAACTTCTTACTCTCAGCTTATGAGGTTCTCATCAACTGTTGACCCAATTGTGATTTTCTCAGTCTTCCTATGTCTTTCAGTTCATGCGTGTCTTCATATATTTATTTTGCAATAAATAAAAATTTATTTATTTAGTCATCCCAATATGATTGAAGTACCGATCTACTTCTTTTGGGCTGGCCAGTTATATTTGTACTTAATTCACATTCATTCAATACCTGTTTGTTCTTGATCCTATTCTTGTTTTACTACACATACCTCTTCATTAACACATTCCCACTGCTTTGAATTCCACTCTATTTTCTGATCAAACGCAACTACATAATGTTCTTAGGTTTTGATACATTAATTTTCAGATTCATAGTCCTTGTTGTCTTATATAGGTAATATCTGCCGCAAATTACTCAGGTTCTCAGTCAAGAGAACATTTGTTAGCGGTGGCTCGCTCTGACCCTCATTGCTCATCCTGTGATCTGGGTGATACAGGCATCCAGGCCCAGGGTCTATGGCTGATGTTGTGTAACGCCAGATCTGTCATTAACAAAGCCCCCCTTATCTGTGAGTTGGTCCAGGAGGGGGGAGCAGACCTGGCGGGAATTACGGAGACCTGGTTGGGCCAGGAGGGAGGGTCCCTCTTGTCGAGTTGTGCCCACCGGGTTTCTGTGTTTTCCATCAGCCATGGGTCCTGGGGAGGGGTGGAGGTGTGGCGATTCTAATTAGGGAGGAGTTCCTACCGAGGGAGACCACTGTTCCTCAGGTGGCCAGTTGTGAGTTCCTCCTGGTGAAGTGG
>JANHFO010007437.1:32902-48276 GCA_032468095.1 Pareas carinatus
CTGACAGACGGGCCCGACTGCAGACCTCATCACCAAGAAACTTCAACTGGTGGTGTGTAAAAGAAGAGCCTTTTCTGCCAATTTTTCACTGTAACCCACCCAAAGTCACTTCAAACAATGAGATGAGCAGCATATAAATTTAATAAATAAATAATGAATAATAAAAATATCCACAAAACTAAACAAAAACTGAACTGGTGAATGGTGAATAGTGTTAATAGCTTTGAGAATATTCTATGTTTATGATCCTGAATCAAAGCAGTCCAATTTGAAATACCAAAATGGTTATGTCACATATAAAACACTACTTGAAAAGTTTTCAGGATTGCGGCCACAAGAAGATATGGGAACTTAGAACAAGTCCATTTGCTTCCCTCAGAATTTTTCACAGAAATAATTGGTGCAGTATTTTGATGCTTAAGTAAGATAGTGCAGTGGTACCTGAAAGTTTGATCATTCCTGACCTAAGAATTGCTTTAGGAAGTGTAGTAATCTGGAATATGCTGTATCCGTAATTAGATTCTCAGAAATCAATTCTATTAAGTTAATGGAATTTTTTCCAAGCTAAATGTATAGAACTTGCCGCGTAAACTTGCTGGATGCCCTTTGAATAGAGTGTCACTTGCACTTTCTAGCAAAACTCGAGTTATGCATTCATAATAAATTATGCAAATTAAATTTGTATCTACCTGCTTTTCATAATGCATTTTGCTGCTGAGACTTGTATTTAGGTTTTTGCTACAAGGTGGCAGCCAGAGAACAAAAAAGCGAGCGCAAGAGAAGGGCAGGCATCTGTTGGAAGAATAGGGCAACTTCAGCATTTCCTAAGCTTTAAAAGGCATTATTATCACTTGTTAATTGAAATTTACTCCAGCCAGCTTCCATTTTAAAAACGTTTAGCCAGTCATTGGTAATCTATTTGTATAGTTTTCTATTTTTAAAGCATAGTTTCTATTTATTTCTTTGTTATTTTAAAAATATTGTGAAATAGTAGCTTGTATTTATTTCTTTGTTGTCATTTTACAATATCCATAGATTTAGGGAATTTTCCAGAGTTCCCTTCCCTTCATTCTTTTCTCCTTTCCCTTCTTCTTTAATACTTGAATGTAATACATATTATTTTAATGTGGTTTTCTATCCCCTGATGTAAAACCTGTGCACATCAATTGATTGATTCCCTCAAATGATTAGGAGAAGAAACTCTGGTATGTATTGCAAAGCTCTGCATTAAATGGATACCAGTCTCCATATGAGAAATATGTAAATTATTAAAGTTGTGATTATCTGTGACTTTGCTAACCAATCTACAATGCAAACTTCTCTTTTATTTCTCTCCATATTAAGTATTTATACTACCAATGTTAAGGAATATGAAGAAGAGCAAGAGCCTGTTGTTGAAGAGAAGATAGAAGTGGAAGAGAAGAAACGTGCTGGCCGTGGAAAGAAGAAAGGAAAGAAATAGTGTAATGAGACTGGAAGGTGTTACTGTTATTTGTTTGTTTGTTTATTTAGCACCATACACGTGTGCTGGTCTGAATTTAATGCAGTTACAGATGTTCAATACAGATAAAGCCAAGTGGATCTTATACATTATACAACAAGTCAGACTCCAGAAGTATCTGCTTTATTATCATCAATCTTCCCATAAAGGAGCTTCTTTCTTTCGATAAAACCTCTTGTCTTTTTAAAACATTTGGAGATCAGTTCCCGGCAAATCATGCAAACCCTAGCAAGAATTTCCTTACCATGCTCTGCAGAATTAAAGCATCTCAAGACTTTTGAAAGAAAACAAATGTGCTCAGACTGATACGCAGGAAACATAGCAAGAATGGCAAGTTGATAGGAAAGAAAGGCATGGATACTAAGACGGGATGCAGCAAACAAATAGGTGAAAGGCCATTAGAGATAATTGAAGATGGAATTAGTTAAATTATTGTCATCATCACCCTCATGGTATTCTTATATGAGATCTTATGGGATTTCTAGCAACAATATAGAAAGAATACCAATATTTTGATATATTAAGGTGTTGTTTTGCTTGAGATTTAAGCATTTGACAAATGACATGAAATATTAAGGGTGAAATTAAAACATGGATTTTTTTTTTAGTTTTTGGCATTCACAATTTTCTACTAAACCATGCAATGATGTCCAGCACTTGAAAAAAATAGCATCCTTCCTTATACATTGATCTTCCAGCAATATGCCTTCATCTTTTCAAAACCAAGGTCTTTTCAAAATTGTGAAAAACTGAAGTTTTTCAGGAAATCAGATGGTGACACACTTGGTAAAGAACAACCACACCCATATGCTTAGAACAGAACTGCAAGGGGGGAAAAGTGGAATTCTGGCTGAAGTTTGAGACATTCTATGCATCAATATATACAATACTTAACATGCAATTTTCATTTTGAATCTTAAAATCCACTCATTTGTGGAAACCTACAGCCTTCTACACATCATGTAGCAGCAACTGTTCTCATCTTAACCTTAAGTAGTACTAAGGCTGACTAAGGCTGATAGGAGTGGAAGGCCACAATGCTGCATTCCTGTCTCAGATAGAAGGGTTAGATTTGACAGGAGACCTGAAGTCAACTGTGATAGCCAATGGAGACCTTGCACTACTATTTGATAATAAAATGATATGACTCACCTGCCACCTTAAACAAGAATATAGTGTAAGAAATCTTTGTTAAAGTACATATGTGATAAATAAATATATAATCTGATATTGACTACAGGGTACATTCAATTTCTCCTCCATATCAAATTTCTCCTTAATACCGTGTATGGAATGAATAATAGCATGCAAAATACCATACACTGAATTTATTCTTTATGTAGCAATGTCTATAGAATTCAAAATGATCTTAATCTGTTTATCCAAATTCTTTGATCAATGCTGGTATCTCAACCATCAAAAACAATGGATAATGTCAGCTATCAAGCTACATTTAGTCAAATTAATTTGTTACTAGGTAAAATGTTCCTTCAAGTAGGTCATGACCTCATGATAACAATAGACGAAATGTTTTAGAGATCAATTGATGTCAGACCTAGCACATAATATATTTCATAAGAAGCTTGCATACCAAGTTATTCAGAAAGGGCCAGGACAGTTTTAGTAGCTTCTTGTCCTGAATGTGCCAAAGAGTTTTTCTGATTCAAAATCTCCAGTTTAAATTCAAAGGAAAAGATAATGATTATGTCAAAATTCAGTCATTAAACAGCCCAAACCACCCAGAGTCACTTGGCTGAGTTAGGTGGTGATAGAAATTGAATAAATAAACAAAACAAAAGAACTTAGTGTTTAGAAAGAAACATTTCATTTTAAGCAAGTTCTACAATTGAAATGATTATTTTCACAATGACATTATTTGAAAAAGTGATAGAAAAAATAATTTCTTATAATATTTCCATTTAACTACATTCATATTTTCTGTTATGTTTGTGGCAATTGGGATAGTTATGAAAAAATTCAAATTAGAGATTTGTGTGTTTGTGTATGGAGCGTTTATTTATTTATTTATTATCAGATTTATATACCGCCCTTCTCCCCAAAGGGACCCAGGGCGTTGTTGAACCTCTCTATTTTGTTTTTCAGTTCGTCATCTTTCAATGAAGCAATCAAGTTTTGAATGTAATAGCTTTGAAACCAAATGTCCCCTAGAGGCTGTAATAAATTAATATTGGTCTGAAAATTGCCAGAGTTAAAGTGACATTTTATTAAACTTGTTTTCTATGTCTTTCCCCAGATAGACACACTCTCATTATCTAGAAAACACTGCATGAATTTGACATGTGAATTCTGGTGAAAATATTAGCAAGAAGACTAGATGCCTGAATTAGATTATAGGGGAATATGTATGGTTGTTTTATTTTGCATTGCTTTCTCTTAGAACTTCCATCGTCAAATCCTACAGACTATGACATGCTTGATGGCAATACTAGAACGACCTTGCTAAAGCTATTATTAGGAGATCATTCAAGTGTGTAAGTTAGTGGGGCAGTCAGGGAAGACCCAAATGCAAATCCTCATTCAGTCACAAAGTTTTGAAAGATTTTGAGCCAATCATTATCTTCCACCATGATCTAAATGTAAAGGGTTGTTGTGAGAGGAAAAGAGAAGAATAATGCTATGCATACAAAATAAAATACAATAATTTATCAATCATGCGTTTTGGTCATCCAGATATTTCTGAGACATCAATTATGGCTATCATCACTCAATTTCAAAAAATATCACACAGCGATTATAAAAAATTGTTCTAGCTGAGTATCTCACCTATGTTTTACTTTGTTCAGGAAAATGCAGTTAGGTATTATTGACTGTTTATGGTTAGCAAGATAATTCACCTGTAGATGTGTTTACATACTAAACCATGGTATACAAACCACAATACATTGGTTCATAAAAAATGTGCAGAGTCAAAACTCAAGTATATAAGGTTTCGAATGATGTGTGAACATATTATGTTTATAAATAAGTCTGTGTCCTCTGGACCTGTTTTCCATCATTAACCGACTGAGAGGAGGTTTCTACCACACAAGCTGAGATTTGTGTCAAGTTTCTCCTTTTCATAAAATGACACATTTACCCACATGGATGCACAAGTTGGGGTGGGGAGCTGTCCATGGTACAAAATGCTTGACGTCTTAGCCTCAACTGATCCTGCCAGCTGGCGGCTGCTTTGTGCACTCTGTGACTTTCATCAGTTGGAGCATGTCTGTCTGTCTATCTGCCTGCCTGGTAGAGCCAGTCCTTAGTGAAGGGCATACTGCAGATAAGTCCATCAGCAGATAAGCAAACCCTCACATTTTTAATTAAAATACCATGAAAAAAGCAATACTTGCAGTCATTTTGCATTTGTTACTTTTCACAACGGGTTTATCTACAGGTGACAATTTTGGGGTTTGCTTATCCACAGATGGGCTTATCAACAAGTATGTATGGGATATATGGGTAATTTTAAAAAGCTGAGGGAGAATTTGACTGTATATACCCGTTAGTAAGTCCATTTGTGGATAAGATTACCCACTTTTTTGGGTGTGGAAGGGATTTTGGCACCTAAAATTCACAGTTTATCCACGAGTACAGGTAGCTCTCCACTTACAACCCCAATTGAGCCCAAATTTTATGTTGCTAAGTGAGACATTTGTTAAGTGTGTTTTGTCCCATTTTATGATTTTTTTTACCACAGTTGTTAAGTGCAGCTGTGCAATTAGTAACACGGTTGTTAAGTGAATCTGGTTTCCCCATTGACTTTGTCTGTACGAAGGTCACAAAAGGTGGTCACATAATTCGGGACATGGCAACCGTCATAAATATGAACCCATTTCCAAGCGTCTGACTTCTGATCACGTGCAATGGTCATAAGTGTGAAAAATGGTCATAAACCACTCATTTCAGTGCCATTGTAACTTTGGTACTAAATGAACTGTTTTAAGTCTAGGACTACCTGTATATACAGTAACAAAAAATTATGCCATTAAAGATAAATAGCGCATTTTAAAAAGGCTTATAGTGAACAGAAAATGGTTCATGAACTCAAGAAATGAATGTAGAAGAAATGGCTTTACTTTTTTCCCCATATGCTGTTATTTGGGAAGGTGGGGGGGGACACAGAATATATTAACCATACCCGTGGCATGCCACATCCCATTTCCCAAACAGGGACTTATGCAACCTGTTCTACCTGGTAGCTTACTCTTTGTAATTGGTACCTCATTCTGGCAGAGAGATTGTAACTTACTAGCTCAGCAGTCCAAATCCGTCTGGATCTTGGCCTGGCCATATGTTTTCTGCAAAGACAGCATGAATTAATTCATTAAAAAGTCTTTGGTGTATAACTAGTTTTAGTTCTCATTTCTGACAACAGAAAAAAAACATCTCAAAGATGTTTGCTGGATTGCTACAAGTGGAACTTGAAAACAAAAAGTGGTGCTTGTTTGTTTGTTTGTTTTAGCTACTGAATAGTCAACTATGTCTTCTTTAAAATTATTTTTCCAAATATTTTTCTTTCAAAGGTTTCGGTTTCACCCCCTGCCAACTAGTGTTTTTCTTCTCAGCGCACAAAAGGCCGTTTTTGGCTCTCTTGTGTTCTCAAATCAACATTATGGAGGAATTTTGATGGAATGGATTCACATATCATACTAAACTATCTTTATTTTAGACTTTGCAATGAGCCACAAAACATAATTTGCTCCTGCTAGATTCAGACAACCTGCAAAATCAAATGAAACACAGCAGAATGTGACAATTCAGCTAACGAGTTTAACAATTTACTCATTTAAACTCAAGCTCAAACACTGTGCCTGAGATACGAATTCATTGTACAGGTTTCATACCTCTAAGAACATTTGTTTAATTATTTCCTTCAATGAAATAGATATGGACATGGCAAATTCCAGGCCATATTAAACTCATTCCATACATAGTTTTTCATTAGTCACTTTCCCTCATCCAATTATTGTAAGCTATTCTTCCTCCTTGACTTTCTTCCAAAATTATGGCGAAAGCAGAAACCTCTCCTGAGCCACCTATGACATACCCACAGGAAGTTATCCAGTAGTATAGCAATATTATACTAAAGTTTCTAAATTAACTAGTAAGAAAAACTGTCCTATATTTTTCCTAGCAGCCTGATGAAAAAGAAGAGTTCAACTTTCTTTCAAAGCAGAGCATTTCAGTTGCATTCCCATTGATGAAGTGAGGTGTTCTTATTTATTTATTAAACCTTTTGGCTGCCCATCTTATCACAGGGTTACTCTGAGTGATTTATAATATTAAAAAGATAAAACTATATAAATAACATATTATAAAAATACAAAATGCTAAAAAATTATCTCAATTAAATTAAGTAAATAATTCTTGGGTATAGTTACAATATAGTCAGGAGGGAAGAGTATGTATATGAGTTAATATCTTTTTCATTACACAAGCATTTTCCCACTATATTCATCCTTTTTGCTTTCCACACTTCATTTAAATCCCAAGGAAAGACATCAGGAGAGAATCCCTCCACTGAATTTTCTCAAAATAAACGTTGTGAGTAGTCAAGGTGGCTTCAGAGTGAAGAAAATCTGTCTGATAAGAATCTAAAAAGATCCTAAAAAAAAAAAGTTCTAACGTAATTCCAAAGGAGCTTGATAATACTCTTTAAAGAAAAATTTCTGTCACATAGAAATTTAATTTTTGGAAAATTGTAGGACAGATCTTCCCATATTCTATTGTATGGAGAACTTCATTATGAAGTTGGTCTGTGCCACAGCTGATCAATTTGTGTGTGTGTATGTGTGTGTGACAAAAGATAAAATTCTGAGGTAGCTTGTGTAAAATGTGAATCTATGTCACCTGGGAAAATATAAAATCCCATAATTAAAATTAACTTTTATCTATTTTCTTATTGCCTCCAATTCATTCATTCATTCATTCATTCATTCATTCATTCACACATTCAATTTCTATTGTAGCCCAATCAACTGGGTGACTCTGACTGGCTTACAATTCTAAAATTATAAAACAAGTAGAACAATTTAAAAGACATTAAAACAATAAAAACATTCACAAAATAAATAAATGAAGTAAAAAATGTAATCTGAACCTTAAATACACATTTTAAATCTACTATTTACCAATGCATGCCGATATTAGAATATGGCAATGAGTTTTTTAAGCACTTTCCCCTTTTTTTGCCTACTCTGTAAATCACATCTGGAACACATCTGTAATGTTCAGGAAAGTGACTTGCATATTGGGGCAAGAAAGCTCTGGGCTTCTTGGCATCTGTTGCAAAGCTGACAGATCAAGGCTATTTATTCATGCATGTTAAAATAAAGAGGCAAAGCAACTACTATGGTTCAAGGGCAATAACGCCTAAGTGATGGATGATTCAAGCGAAGCTGGAGAAATTAACCCAATAGAAAAAGATCTGGTGAACAATGACTCCTCGTCTGTATATATAGAATCATGTGACTTGAAGGTACAAAAAGGAATAAAAAGATTTACTGGATGCAATAAGATCAGGAGATATGGGGAGGGGACCCAAAAAAAACACCACATAGATTTACTAGTGATAATAAGGCTAGGGGGAAAAAATTTAAAAGTGGACGGTTAAAAAGATTCATTCATTGCAAGCAGCTTTTTTTGGTAGCAGCTGTAAAAGAAGCTACCATTAAGATTTATAGATTGCGATGTCATTTTAAAAGGCAGTAGAATAACAGCTGCCTTTTGACAGTATATTTCTGTTCCTGCATGTCACAGCCTGGAGCCCAATAGAAAATAAACCTCAGGGCATTTCAGGACTCTACCAGCAATCCAAGTAGTGAAAACAAAGAATATTAGGGTCAATATCCATGGCTAACTAGGAAAATGCATCTTGATGGCAAACCAGAAACTTTTTCACTTTCCTGGTTCTTGATCCTCATTTCTGATTTAAATAGAGGTAGTCCTCGATTTTTGTTGTTAAGTGAGCTTTGTCCCATATTACAACCTTTCCTGCCATGGCTGTTAAGTGAATCACTGCAGTTGTTAGCAGTTAGCAACCTGGTTGCTAAGTGCATCTTGCCTCCCCATTGACTTTGCTTGTCAGAAGGTTGCGAAAAGGGAATCACGTGACCTTGGGACACAGCAGCAGTCGTAAATATGAACCCGTTGCCAAGAATCTGACTTTTGATCACATGATCATGGGGATTCTACAAATGGACTGTTGTAAGTTGAGGACTACCTATAATGTTTGAGGTCAACTTTCTTCCTTCTTTTGCTCCCTTTTTTTAGATGAATCTCCCCCAAGACTGGTACCCTTTAGAAGGGTCGAACTGCAACTCCTACTATCCTCAATCAACCTGGTCTCAGTCAACACAGGATGCAGATGAGGGCTGCTCAGTTTATCTGCAGGAGAGCAGATTAAGGAGGCTGATTCAGGCTTTGGCCTGGACTTGTCTATTTTGCTCGTGGTATTTGCTAAAGCGTCCCATTCTGTCTTTGTTTTTGCAAAAGCAAGAGTAGAAGAGCTACAAATAACCATGCACAATGGGATAACATTTGAGGGCTTGCGCAAATGCTTTTTGTGAGATTTAATACAGTCTTGTAATGGTTTGGTCCTGCAGCTCAGCGTAATGCTTCTGCTTGTATAGGTAATTATGCAAATTGAAGAACATAATTAGATTTAGCTCCTGCAGCACTCTTGACTGCAGCCTCCTCAGTTCCATCTGTGGTTTCCAAAGCACCCTGAGATTGCATCTCATGTCATAATGGCTGGGTTTCATTTGCTTTGTTATTTATTTATTTATTTCCCTGTCCTCCTCCTCCTCCTCCTTCCCCCCTCCAAAAAAATAATAATAAGGAGACCTCTTGATCTCGGCAGATCCTGTGAGCATTCCATCAGGATAAATGAAAACAAGGAAGGAAATACAACTATCCAGGATCCAGAATAATTAGTTAACGGCTTCAGTTTTGAGTGCTTGAGTCTGAATCCAGCTGTTTCACCCTTGTTTTTGCTCCTATGCTTTTGACCTCTGGTAAAATGTCATTTGGAAGTCCATTGTGCAGCAGCCCCTCTTGTCAAAATTACTATTTACTACTCCACTACTAAAATTGCTTTGTGAAATTAAGTTACTATTACCTAATGCTAACCCCCTCAAGATGTTGGAGTTACTCCAAATGGAAGGTAAACATGGCCCTTTGGTAATATATCTATACAGGTTGCTGGTGGCTCTTGAAGTTACATTAGTCACTTCACTGGCATTTAAAGTTACAATAATGAGTTTCAATATACATATGTAAAGCTACGGTTTAATTCTGTCAAAGGAAATGCTATAAATTGATTCAGGTCAATAGTTATGAAGACTGTCATCAGTAGCACTGAACAGCCAAACACTTTTGCAGAAATAATCCTATTAAAATAGATTGGCAATTTTAAAATTTAATAAAGGCAAATGCCACTGAGTAGCAGTCAAATAAACCAAGGATTCATTTTACATAGTGACAGCCTGAGGTGCACCAAACTCTGGAAATGTGCTGCTCTTCTCAGTAATTCCTGCATTCAGAACTGCAGCAGCAAAGTCCCATCTCAGCATTTTGAGCAAATTAGGCACCAAGCTTGCTTGAAAAATCTCTACTCTTATCTTTGGCATCCAAAGGCCTCCAAAGCGTTGTAAGGTTTGCACTTATCTCGCCTTTCTTGAACAGTTTAATCAACTTGTGTGTTTCCAGGTGCTGCTGAAGTAAAGTTTTGAACAGAGGCGAGGGGAAGGAAGGAAGGAAGGAAATGAGATTTTTACAGTGTCCATTTAGCAAGAGTGCTCTGAGTGATAGAAATGCCTTCTGTGACAAGCCAGCATCTACTGCAACACAGTAGAGCATTCACTGAGATTATTCTTCTAGCCAGGGATGTCCATGATTCCCATGAGGTCGAAAATAATCAAGATGATGGTTGCAACTAAGTGATAGAAGTCCTGCTTATTTTTCATATGCATCACAGCCACCATCTTGACTTTTTTTTTACACTTCACCCCCTGCAATTGTTCACTGTCAGCTACTCAGAAACTAACAACCAGGGCCAGATTCTGATGTTGCTGTTGTTTTTTAAAGTTCATATTCTTTGATAAAGGCACTGCCAAAATGCAATTTGTCTTGTAAACATTGTGGAGAAAAACACTTGAGTAGCAAAAAGTGGTTCTGAGGAGCACAGTTTACTTTGAAATATTGATTGAGGTCTAAATGCCAAAGGCTGCCATTGAAAATTCATGCAACATCTCTGCCAATAAGCTGCATGGATTGGCTCCCCACATCAGCACTCCCATAAATCCTGTGACAGTGTTAGCAACCTTCATTAATGAAATAGAATGTGGTTTTTCTGAGCTGGGATTATGAATGTGTGGAACTTGTCATATTCAATTCTAGAGTCCCATGACAGCATCCTATTGATGTCGCTGACAAAGCATCAGAGATCCCAGTTTCATTGGCAGGATAATCTTAGTTTATGACTCTGCTGTAGCCACAGAAGAACAGCAATTGACCTGAAGAGCTTTGAAACATGTAAGGTAACTATTGAACAGCTTGAAAACTTCTTTGAGTAAAGTGCCTTTCTCCATGTTGTCATATCTTTGCCTCATTTCTGAGACATCTTCCAGAACTTCCAACTATCAGTAGGGACAACTGGTGTACACTGCACATCAGTGAAACAAAATGTGCAACTTGAAAAGAGGGCGAAGTCTACATCAAAACAAAGGGTGACAACCTTCCATAGGCCTGCCAATTAGAGAAGTCAGTTTCACACTGGGAAGCAAAGCTGATTTGCCGATAGTCCTTTTGGTAGTTATGCACACTTGTTCCCTTAGCAATCCAGGCAGAAGATGGAGCACCCATGCTCTGTTGAGCTACTATAGTAGTCTCCCAGCCAGCATGAGGAATTCTGGGAGTTGAATCCATATATCATAAAGTTATGGTGGTTGAAAAACATTGCATTGTAGTAATGGAAAATCTGACCTCTAATCCAATATATATATCAAATGTATATGCCATTCCTCTCTCCAATAACTCATTCACAAATTCCATACAGTAGCTGAAATTAATTACTTTTATTTCTATTTTGCTGATTTGTAAAAATAAGCGGTGATCATTTTCAGCTCATTTGTTGAAGCGTTGGCTGATTTCGGGCTTGCCTTGTCAATATTCATTGTGTCGTCACATTTTATAAGTAAACAGACAAATAATAAAGAGTTATTTCAGACATTTTACATTTTCCCAATATATCCAACTGACTTCATCTTTTTCTGAATCAGATTTTGAATCTCAAAATAGTTGGAATCGAATCAGTTTGCCCTTAAATCACAAACCTTTATTGAATCATGTCCTCATCAGATCTGAAATGTATAATTCAAATTGGATAATTGCTCCATTGTTCGTAATTTTTAAATCACGAAGGCAAGCAACCGGCTCAGGCAAACTTGACATATTGTTTCTAAAAATAAATTATATAGTACATGCTTTCCATAGGCTTTTTCACATCCACAAAATCATTAATAATATATCAAATGTCACCTGTTTTGCCCTACCTAAGCAGAATAGGTGACATGCCCATTAAAATCTTTGCTAATGTTATCTTTTTTATTGCTCATTCCCTCCCCTCCAAATGTGTATGAATTCTGATCTGATTGAATCATTATGAACAACACTGATCCTGCATCCTTAAAATCAGCTCAGTGGGGAGCCTGACCATTTGTGACATTATTAGGAAGATAAGCCTCTCATTGCAAAGGCCCAGCTGTTTAGATAATAAACCTTATAAATAACATATTAAATTCCTCTCCTGAAAACATCCATTGTGTGCATATAGAGTATTTTATTAAAAAGAAAAAGGCAACACTTTTGTGTGTGTGTGTGTGCAGCAAACCTTACAAGGTTCAATAATCTGCCATTTGAGAAATAGGATCGTCAATATCTTGGACATATTTTCTGCTCTTTTTTTATTGGGATTCACTTTAATTCTACATTATTTATTTCATACACAGCAAAATCAAAGCAGCGTGAAGTGAACCAATATCTCTGGCTTTGACTTCAGGCCTTTGCAGCGGTTATAGGAGTAAATATCTCTCCAGTCCCTCCTCCCATCAGCATCTAATGGAAGTTTTATGACTGTTGCAAGAACATTGACTGTCTGATGTGGTAACTCCAATAATCTTCTCTCTCTCTTGAGCCTTGGGGACCCCAGGAAAAGGCTAATAAATCTTGATTTTTATTATAGGTTCACTTCATCCACACGCAGATAAGAGAAAAAGCAACATTTGGAGCAAACATTTTGCAGCTCTGGAGTGGGCACAGAATTAGCGTGCCTAGCAAGCTAATAAGTATCAATAAATTAAATATTATGTTACTACTAATAGCCACCAAGCCTGATAGGGTCAGCCAGTGCTTTTCTACAGAGTTGCTGAAGAGCAAGGGGAAAAGAACATGCCAGTCTACTGAATCCAAAAACATTTTCAAAATACACATCTGTACTTTGGGGCAAGCATTATTCCATCCAATGGAGACATTAATTTATTAATAGGATCTCCATTTTATCTTGGCTAAGTTTCCTTTTTCATATTTGTACATTTGTACTTTATTTGAATTGCATCTTTCTTTTCCCCACTTCATCACTCAAAAATCAGCATTAGACTCTTGCTTATAAATGGCTCAAATAGTTGGTATTTCTATTTAGGATTGAAAAGGATAGAACAGGACAAGACAGGACAGGACAGGAAAGGAAAGGAAAGGGTACTATTTGCAAATTAAATAAAAAACATCAAGGTCTGACAGAAAAACTACAGCTTCACTTCAAAAGAAAACTCTGAATGCAATGATTAGCTTCTGCAAACATCTTCCTTTTATGTCCATTGCTCTTAGAATTATTCTTTAATTTTTAAACTGGTCTTGAACAAAATGGGCATCTCTTCCAACAGAGTTGAAATAAATAAGCTTCTTTCTCTTTTTAAAAGAACTGATAGTCCCTCAGGGGTAAATCACTAGAGTGGCCCTTGTAGGAGGATCCTGTAGTGAAATGTCATCCATCTGAACAGCAAATTGTGAAAAAAAGAGCCAATGGTTCATAAGGCAAAGAAGAAACCAGACCCAACAGAAGTAAGAGTTTGGGGGGAAAGGGAGCTGGCTTATATTAGAAAATGCAGACTAAGAACTGCAAACAGTTTATACATCAAGATGAAATAATGAAGCCTTTTCAGAAAGAGATTTTAAAAATGTCAAAGGGGCAGGCACAGGAGAAACAGAGTTAATTTGGTAGACCTTTCTACTTTCACTTCATTTTTTGCAAATCTTCCTTTTCTTTCTCCCCCAAGGAACAGACCCAGAGATGGGAACCGGCAGCTCTTAATTCTGAAATCATCCCTTGTGGAAGATGTTTGAAGCTTTGCCTTCAAATGAAGACTGCCTTCAGACTCAGGAGAGTATTCTGTAAAATAGACTGTGAGTGGAAGGGTAAAGGGAAAGAAAAGACATCCAAACAATCCTGAATACGAAAGCAAGGAGGCCAAGCACAGGGGATTTTTCAACGTAATATACACATTTAGTCTAAATTTCTCAGTTGTGGCACACATTATAAAGGCATGATTATGGGCAAGCTGCCTATCATCCTATTCCACTGGGGTAGATTCACGGCAACCTTGCAGCTAGGATAAAAAGGCCAGATTCACTTCATGCAATTTGCAGGGAAATTGCAGCAATGAATTCTAGGCCGAAGATAGTTTTTCTTCCTTGCTTTTGATGTTTGGATTAGATTATGTGTTTCCAAGGTGTTGAGTTTGCAGGATTCAGAGAGTTGCTTACTAGATTCAGCAACAAGCTGCAAGCTTTCCATTCATTTCCTCCTATCAACATGGGTCCCTCTGATCCAAACTAAATTGAATAAGAAAAGGAGAGAGGCAGAAAGGTTGCATCCTGCCTGCCTTGCAAAAATTAAAAGTATTCCATACTTTGCTATCGTGCTCACTCCAGGATAGTAGCCAAGCATTTCAGCCAAACATTTCAGCAGTAGCATTTCTAAACTGGAATAGAAAGAAAGCACTGGAGGCAAGAATTATTGTCAACTAAATCAATTAAATCCATTCAAACATCTAAAGTAAATCAGAAGAACCAGTAGCCCAAGAAAAAAAAGGAGTCATCTACAGTATAAGGCAGGGGTGTCAAATTCAAGGCCTGCGGGCCAAATCCAGCCTTCGATCTCCTTGGATCTGATCCACGGAACCACCCTGGAGGTGACAGGGGTGCTCGCAGGGGGTGGCAGCACTTGTGTGAGAGTAGTGGCCCTTGTAGGGGGCAGGATTTGTGGGGGGAAGGGGGGCATGCTTGAGGGGGCAATGGTGTTTGGGGAGTGTTAGGTCTGATCGCGAAAGAAGCAGGCTGGAAAACCTCAATGAATCGCAACAGCGTTTATTAACAAAGTAACAGCAGAGAATGTAGCCAGCAACAGATTGGTTATTCTAACAATCCTTTATAGTATACTAGCGTTTTGTACCCGTGCTACGCTACGGGAGAGTGTTTTTCAGCCTCCACGGAGCTCCGGGACGCCTCTAAGCAGCCCAGGGACCCATTCTATAAGCCTCCCGAAGCTCCGCGGAGGCCCAAAAACTGATCAACGGGCCTGGGGGAAGCTCAAATGGGGTTGGACTGGATGACCTTCGGGGTCCCTTCCAACTCTGTCATCTTATCCTTCTTTGGAGGTCTCCTGCTCAAACGGGGTTGAACTGGATGACCTCCAGGAATCCCTTCCAATTTTGTCATCTTATCATTCTTTAAAGGTCTCCTGCTCAAACAGGGTTGGACTGGATGACCTCCGTAGTCCCTTCCAACTCTGTCATCTTATCCTTATTTTAAGGTC
>JANHFO010007440.1:38836-49825 GCA_032468095.1 Pareas carinatus
CCATGCGGATCTGGATGGGGTACAACAGACTCAAACTCAATCCCTCCAAGACCGAGTGGCTGTGGCTGCCGGCATCCTGATATAGCCAGCTTATTCCATCGCTGGCTATTTGGAGCGAAATCCTGGCTCCAACGGAAAGGGTCCCCAACTTGGGTGTCCTCCTGGATTCATGGCTGTCCTTGACTGATCGTGTGGCAGCCGTCACTAGGGGGGGCTTTTATCAGGTTCACCTGGTGCACCAGTTGCGCCCCTTTCTAGATCGGGTCACCATGCAGACAGTCACTCAGGCGTTCGTCATGGGCCACCTGGACTACTGTAATGCTCTCTACATGGGGCTTCCCTTGGGTTGCGTCCAGAAGCTCCAACTATAACAGAATGCGGCCATGCAGGGGATGATGGGGGCCAGTGGGGCTGCATTGGTTGCTGTTGGGCTTCCGGGCGCGCTTCAAGGTGCTTGTGATGACCTTTAAAGCACTTCATGGCTTAAGACCCAGCTAACTACAGGACTGCATTCAACCAGCATATTCTGCCCACTGATCTGTCCACTCCCATAGAGAGGGCCTCCTCAGGGTGCCGTCTGCCAAACAGTGTCGGCAGGCGACCCCCAGGGGGAGAACCTTCTCTGTGGCAGCTTCCACCCTCTGGAATGACCTTCCCCCAGAGATTTGTGTTATTTCCGACCTCCGTACTTTCCGCCATGCCACAAAAACCTACCTTTTTATTCAGGCCGGTTGTTCTTTTATTCTTCCCTTGTTTTAAATATGCTCTAATCTTAAATATTTTAAATTCTTATTTTTGGCCTAAATTAGTTTTAGATTGCGATTTTAAATTAAGCCATGTGTAAATATATTATTTTAATTATAATTTATAATGTATTTGTTAAATGTTGTGTTTTTCAAAAGGAAGTCACTGCGCATGGGCTGACTTGCTTCACATAGTCCAGATGATCGGTGGGGTTTGTTTAAAATGGCTGCTTGCCTGGCAGGCTTAACACAGGCTGGGGAAATGGCCCACTGCGCTCCTCGGCGAGCGACGAAAAGCCCCACCACAGCTTGGAGCATGATTGGGGGGCCAAGGGAAACGGCCTGCTGTGCTCTTTGGCGACTGACGAAAAGCCCTGCCACAGCTTGGATCATGGCCGGGGGGTGCGGAGAAATGGCCTGCTGCCTTCTTTAGCAGGCAAAGATAAGTCCCATTCAAGCTCACCAAGAGGAGTGTGCAGAGTGGCCCGGCAGGCCAACCTACAGCTGAGAGAGGAGCATGGGCAATGGGGTGAGTGGAGAACTCTGTTTGCGTGTGTGTGTATTTATGTGTGGAAGGAAGGAATAGGAGAATAAAGAGAAATGGAAGAAACGAATAGGAGAATACAGAGAAAAGGGAGGGAGGGGAGAGTGAAAGAAAAAGATGGAAAATTTAAAAAAAGCCCGTAGCACACCACGGGTACAAAAAGATAGTTTTAGATAACTTAAACAATGTTTTATTATTTTATAGTTGGTTTATTGTTAGTAGGTTTACTGTTGTTGTGATCCACCCAAAACTAGTAACTATAAACTAACTATCAAATAATAAAACATTATTTAAATCAAACAAAAACAAAAACCCAGCACGTTAATGGATTCTCAGGATGCTACATAGCTGGTTCCAATTATCCTTTTTCTGTCCTGTCCCGGTTCCATGCCTTGATAAAAATCCAGGTCTTGATGGTCTTCCAAAATTGCTAAAAGAGTGGGACCTGCTTAATCATCAGAGGGAGGATGTTCCATAAGATAAGGAAAGCCATGGAAAAGGTATTCTGTGACGGTTCTAGTAGGTGGCAGGTTTTCAGTTGTGCTCTTTGCAACCCACTTGTTGAGGGGCCATCGCTCTACACAATCCCTCTTGGTTATTGCCTTGGGAGAGATTGATAGAGCTTCATGGGCCCTTTTTAGTTGCTTGGTCTACTGTACCATATCAGCTGCTTCTGCTTCTGCTGCTCTTCCTGTTTCTCCTGCTAGTCCACATAAATGGTATTGACATTGCTAGCTACTCCCAGGACTGACCAAACATCTCCATGTTCTATTCACATCATCCTCAAAATTTCCAACAGTGAGCCTACCTAATGGGTATCCACCTTAGTGACCTCATGGGAAAAATGTTCCCCAGAATACAAAGAACAGGCATAGAAACATTAATCTGGATATTATTCTTTATTACCTAGGACTAATAGGCTTGATCGTTTAGATAACTAGATTCTGTAACCTAATTTCTTTTTTAAAGATTTGAAAATGAAAAAGTAGTGTAATATATTCATGAAAAGTTGCAGTGGCTCTTTGGGCTAGCCTCTAAGTAGCAAAACCCATATAAACAAAACATAATTGATGCTTCTGGGAACATAATTTTTAACTCTCATTTTTGTTTAATAACTAATAGGGCTCAGGAGAATGAGATGGATTCTATATGGTAGTGCTGTTGGGGTTCAGTATTTCCTTATTTGATGGATAATTGCCAATCCTCTCTCATTGATTCAGTCTCTCTCTCTCTCTCTCTCTGCCTTCTGTCCTTCTACAGTGTTGCTCTCTGGATCTGACTGACTCATTATTTAATAAATTCCTTGCATCTTTGGTTCAAATACAGCAGCTACGAGAAGCGATATTTGAGTACTGAAAAACAGGTGCATTCAGAATAAATAGAAGCATGAAAAAACAGGAGGGGGGAGGTTATTTCAACTGAAATTGGCACAAACATTTCAAAGAACACCCTGCTTGGTAAATTATTTTCACATATTCCCTACAGCATGGAGGTTTTGCAAAGTTCTGGCAACACAAAGCTATGCAATGGCAGGTCAAACTAAAAAATCTCAGCTGAAGAGGTGGGTTGTGTATAAATGAGTTCCAGCTCTGAATTCTACATCATTCATTTGCTTTCTGCCTTCTGGCAAATTTAAGCACAAGTCCTGCTGAGCTTAACACTTTCCTTTATTTGCTTGGTAGGCCAACTTAACTTTATCCATTATAAGCATTGTGGAAACATTAACATTTCAAGGTTGAGGCAGGAGACCAGCAGCTTACTTGTATCTGAAAAGGATAGTTATAATGTTGAGAATTATTTCAGGATGCAGTCACACAGGAAAAAGAGTTAATTTTGGATTATTGAGAGCTGATGTTTTATGACAAAGGCCCTCTCACTTCAGCCTGTTCTCCCAGTATCAACTGGTTGAGAATACTATATACAGTATATGTACATCCACCAATACACATCACTACCATCATATCTCAGTGGAATTCAGAATGGTTAAGTGGAATTATTAGATCAGAAAAAATAGGATCATGTGCTAAAAATAAATAAAATTAAATTGCAATAAAGTAACAGAGTTCAATGAAGTTTTTAAAAAAAATAAATTAACATCCCCATATATCTCAATTTCTACCCTTATATGACTAGCAATAGGATTACCGAGGTGATAAGGAAGAATGTAAATCTGTGTCCTATGAAAAATGCTATTTGTAAGATGTGTGTATATCTGTGTGTCTGTTCTGGAGTCATAGTTTGTTGCTTTTATATGGGTCCAGTGAAATGCAGGAACTTTAATTAAATGAACGTTTATTTAAATCCTTTTGATTCCAAGGAGTTTGCTATAAGCATGGCTAAAGCTGGTTGTATTACATTCATGCAATTAACATTACATTTCCTTTAGCCCTCTGATATTTATTTCTTATCTCTACAATACCAGTACAGTTCCATTGGCTTGAAGAATAACAGTTATTTGATCATTGGCTATTCTTGTGCTATCTAACTTTGCTAACACCATCCTGATCCATATCCCACTGTCTGGAGAGAGGTGGAATCATCAATTTTAAATGGGTCTTGACAGGAATAGAAAAACCACAATATCAGCTTGTACACATTTGATTGTTTACCTATTTAGATAGAGACACAAAGTACAGATTACTTTGAAGACAAAATTCACAATTACTTTTTTATTTATTTTCTCAAAAGTGACTGTGATCAAGTTAGATTCTGGAATGGACAACAGAAAGCCTAATCTTCTCTGTTTCCCACACACACATATATTATTTTCACATCTGTGTCAATGATTTATATCAACGATTTACCTGTTTCAATTACTTTTTGGTAATGTAAATAGCTGGGTGGTCGAAGAACCAATCAATGCTGGGATTTCAGCAAGAACAAAATGCTAAAAAGCTCTATTCAACTCCGATAGTACAAATCAAATTTTCTATGCTTTTTGAATTAAAAAAAAAGATTTTTAAAAGATGTAATGTTAGCTACAGTAGTCAAAGCAACAGACATATGTGTACCTTCTATTTATCTATTTGTGATTTGATAACCATTACAATTCCAACAACTATCTCAAAACAGAGTGTTCTTGCACATGATACCTTTACTTGGCTTCTGGAATTAGATTTTTTTATGACTGTTTAGTATAACATAAATATTTTAAGTACAGTGCAACTAAGAAATTCTTTATAAAATGTATACTAAATCAATCTATTAGTTGATTCATTAAATGACTTTAGTTGGGCTGACTGACGGAGACTGACTGACCCTTTTAATTTCCATGGCTTAAAGTAGACTCAAACAGATTCTCTCCAATTCTAGCCCGCTCCACCTTCCTATGGGACTGGGCTATGAAATTTAAGGGGAGAGAGGAAATTACCTCAAGAGAGTAATTTGGGCACATCCTGCGTGTAATGGAGCCATTTGCAATTTCTTGCTTGTGAGTTGAGGATCCAGTTTAGGAGTGTTGTTGGCTGCAAAGGCTTGTGCAAAACGGGGTCTGGTTTTACTTTGTTTTATTTGTGGGGTTAATGACATTATTTGGAATGAGGAAAAGGAGTAATTGAATCAAGCAGATTAAGGATCACATATATTTCAAAAATTTTATTTCAAGTTTTATGGCTATTTGTAAGTTATTTTATAAATAATTTCAACAGCTAATTTAATGACAGACTATCTGAAGTCAGTAACCACGTTGGTATAGTGATTAAGGCACTGGGGCCAGAAACTGGAAGACTCTGAGTTTTAGTTCTGCCTTAAGGTCAAAGCCAGTTGGGTGACCTAGGCTAATCTCAGAACTAGAAGTAATCTAGCCTAAACTCACTCTCAGCTCTAAGAAGCAAACAATGGCAAATCACTTCTGAAATTTTGTCAAAAAAACCCTCCAAGCACTAACCCAGGCCCTTACCAGGAATCAATAATGATTGTGAAGTCACACAAAGTGCTCACCTAAGATCGGATGAACTTCCAACCTGATGTTTTATTGGTGTTCACATTTTAGCTATGTTCCTGGGGGGTTTTGGGGGTTTTTTTTTTGCATGTCATATGATTTTAATGCAAGATGGGCTTTTGGAAAGTAACAGACTAAGCTTGGACTTGTTAGAAGAATTTTCCGGTTCTTTTCCAGCTAAGGGAAAGTTCAATCAAAGTTAATGTGGCAAATGAAGAGCCGGAAGATGGATGATTGGAAAGGAAAGTTTTATTAATGGAAGCCAAGTGAAGGAGTTGGATTCTGGGTAGCTGCCCAAGAGACGAGGTGAGTACACTTCTTTTAAACAGTTTTTGCACTATTGTACAGTAATAATAGAGGTATTCACATGTTTGATGGGATTACAAGATTATCTGTGTTTGATGGTCTACCCAGGCATGGCGCTTAAAGAGTCTCTCACTTTACAGCTTAACCTTGTCAAGGTCTCCTGACTGGATTACCTTTGGGGCATTTTCTTTAATGGGTTATTTGATTAAGTCAGTTGCTGGCTAATGGTTGTGTTCTTTTTATTTATAAATGGGATTTCCTTGCTCATTCAGAAGTATGTCATTTATGAATGGAATTCCTTTCACCCATTCAGAAGTTTGCCCCTTGTTGGAGCACAGAAGAAAAGCAGGATTTTTGTTTTTTTGGTGGTGCTAGTGTGATTTGAGTGATTGTTTTCGGTTTTATTCTTTTATTAATACTTTTTGCTTCCGTCTAACTATGCTGAGTCTTATGATTTTCTTTTTCGAACCTAGCGATGCCTGTTTGACCTCTAATTGCCTAGCCACATTCCTCCAGAATTCCTTCCACTGTTAGCCTTTTGCTATCCTCGTTGTATTTGTATTCATCTGATCTTTGTACTCTTGTCGGGATGATCTCTCAGACTTAACTCCTACCCTGTTTCCTCGAAAGTAAGACATTCCCCCAAAATAAGACCTACTTACAGTTTTGCCTCTTGCTGAAATATAAGGTACCCCCCCAAAATAGGTCCTCCCCGAAAATAAGGCCTCTCTCAAACATATGGCCTCCCGATAATAAGCCCCCCCCCGAAGCTACCGTAACTCTGGACTCTGGACCGTAGCGGCGGGTGCCGCGCATACAGCCAGAACAGACAGGAAGTGCGAGGTCTCTTTTAATCAGAGAGCCCGTGCCACTACCAGGACATGCTGCTGCCTGCTGCTCGTTCTGCCCTGATGAAATCTGGCTGACTCACAATTAGACAGCAAGTCACATGGAGCAGGAGTCAGGCACATTATGTGTACCGTATTCTTCTTCATGGAAAAATAAGACATCCCCTGAAAATAAGACCTAGCACATCTTTGGGAGCAAAAATTATTATAAGACACTGTCTTATTTTGGGGGAAACAGGGTAGTTAAATTATTGCTTTTTTAAAAAAAGATCAGCATTTCAAAAACTGTTGATTATAGGATGCAAACGTATAAACTGAAGCAATAATCTTTAGATAGTGCTGGAATTTATATTCATTATAATTGCAGGGTTAATCAAGAATGCCCCATTTAAAAGTACTTCAGATGCCTTTTTCATTAACCACAATTGCATTGAAATAATAAAATTATTACAACTTTTTGCTACTAAAGTACCAGCCTTGCAGATAACAATGATGTTTATCGGAGGCAAAATATTTATGATTAAGGAGACTTCTTCAACAGCTCTTTTTCCAAAAGATCAGACATTTAGCAATTTTAAGATATGTTATTATAATTCTATGAGATGCTGTTTCTGACATGTATCAAGAAAACAACACATTGTTCTATGCTAATAAAGTGCTATGTCCCAAACTAGAAACCTTTGTAGTAGTTTTGATCAAGGACTATTTAGGCTAGCATCGTAGCTATATTCATCCACCTTTCTTTCATTTTTTTCTGTGCTTCAAAACATATTGCCATAATTCAAAAGAAAAGTATTTCCAAGATGTCTTACAAATATTTTTTTTAAAAAACATATAGAAATACTATAACTAAAAAATTACTGAATGATGGCATGTTTAGTAGAGTCCTTTAGACCTTCAACATGCTCAAGATGCTTGGAAAATTCTGGAAAATGGCAGATTAAAATGACCGGGAATACTTTATGTGGATTATAAATCTACTTTTAAAAGACGGAAATTATAGAGCCTAGAGACTGGAATATTGTAAAAACTGGAAAACAATTTTCAGCATTTCTAAACATTTTTAAGTATCTGGAATAGAAAGTTTAAAAAGAATTTGAAGTTCCCCTTTAGGAGTTTTGAATGTAAAAGAGACATCTAGTGGCCAAGTGGAGAATAGGCCTGGATCATTTAAAAGGAAAGTCAAAATTCTCTTGACCTTGCACCTGCGGATGGCTGATAAAAGAGAAGAGAATAAGACAAATATTTGGATTTTGTAGCAGAGAAGAAGGAACTGTTCATAAAATTGTTTTTCAAAATGAGTAGAGTACCAAAGAAAGATTCCTTTACCCCAATGGAACCTGAATGAGGAAATTTGTTGCATCTATGACACAGAGGGAAAAAGCTACTGAAGCAAAACACACTCAAGACATTATTTCAAAAATTCAGGTTAATGAAAGACAGATTTAGTGCACTAATGCAAATTATGAAAAGGTATATCAAAAAATACAAGAGATAACAGATAAATTGGATGAACAAAATAATAATTTTAATTATTTAATTATTTAATTATTAAAAATAATTGGCAAAAATGAACAAGGAATTGATAAAGTGGAAAAAAATCAGTAGAAAATGAAAAAAAATGGAAGGGTAGAGCAACCTAGTCAAGAGTTTGAAGGTGCGATGGCGATGCTTGAGATGGAGGGATCTAATTACTAGCTATGATTTCAGAATTTAGAGGAGGAAAGAGATGAATATCTTAAAACAAAAGTTGCTGAGATGCTGACAAATCTACTGGAATACACAGAAGAAGAGCTGTACCGGGAAATTGATGAGTTGTTTAGAGTGAACACATTTTATGCAAGAAGAACTAAAGCTCCAAGAGAGGTTTCATGTGAGATTCCTGAGAAAGACGATGAGAGATGAAATTTCGAGAAAGTCACGGGGCAAAAATTTAATATACAATAACAAGAAAATTGAAGTCTTGAAGGCACTATTTGGAGAAAAGTGATATATTAAAAATTTCTGAAAATATAGAAATATGCTGAATAAAAGCATAGCTATGATAGAATTGATGGAGGTCATAAAAAGACCATAATTGAGAAAACCCCAGGACCCGATGGACTACCAGCAGAATGGTATAAATATTTACAAGAGGTACTCAATGGGCCATTAATAGAAATATACAATGAACTTTTGTTAGAAGCCAAAATACCAAAAACATGGCAGGAAGCTAATATTACTTTAATACCAAAAAAAAGAGATCTGGAAGTAATAAAAAAAACTATTGTCCGATATCAATACTTCGGGAGAAGGGCGGTATATAAGTCTAAACAAATAAAATAAATAAATAAATAAATGTGGATTATAGAATTTTTGTTCAATTATGGCAAAAAGAATGAAAATAATTTTGACTGACTTTATACATGAAGACCAAACTTATTTCTTATCAAAGAGGCAGATTAAAAACAATTTAAAAACAATATTAAATGTCTTGGAATATTATGAACTCCATTCAGGAAAGAAATTAGCCTTGGTGTTCCTGAATGCTGAGAAGGCTTTTGATAACTTTTCCTGGCATTTCTTTCTACAACAATTCAAAATAATGGACTTTGGCAAAAAATTTAAAAAAATAATTGAAACAACATACATACGGTGGACAAACAGCTATGATAATAGTTAATGGTGAGCTGATAGAAAAGTTTGATATAAAAAGGCATGATACAAGGATGCCTCATATCACCATTGTTGTACATTCTGATGTTAGAAATATTAAATAGAAATGTGAGAAGGGATGCTGATATTAAAGGGTTTAAAGTAAGAGGTGAAACCTTTAAATTACAGGCTTTTGCAGATGACCTAATATTTATTTTGGAAGAACAGATAACAGTAATACCGAAACTGATACAAAAGATAGAGAAATATGGGGAAGTGGCAGGACTTAAAATTAATAGAGAAAAGACTAAAGTGATAGTCAAAAACATGATAGAAAAACAAAAAAAATCAATTACATTTAGGCAAGAAGAACCAAATGCACAGGTATAAAATAGCTTAGATAAAACCAAAATAGGAATTTATGATCATTAGGGAAAGGGGATATTTGGAATTAATTGTACACTGAACCTTGGAAAGCTCCAAAAATGTGAATGATGATGGTGAACATTATAATTATGGATAAACATTGCAACACATCCTGTAATCCATCTGTAATATGCCAGACTTCCAGAGTTCAATTCCCAGTAAAACAAGGATGTGGCTAGCTGAAGAGAGCTAATAAGCTCAAAATAGATCTATCCTAGTCTTCCTTGAATTTATTTATGTGCCAGCACAAAAATATCTAAAACAATGTAACTATGTATACAAATAACTAGTTATGTAAAATGTGATTATGCCAAGGGGGGCTGAGCTGATAGCCACAGAAGAAGGAAGGGCTAATTTCAAGCCTGCGAAACTCTGTATAAAAATACCTATCAGAAAACAAGAAATTCTCTCCATTTTCTAGACAATTGTCTGGCTTATGGTCTCCACCTTGAGCAGGCGTCTTTCTTAAATGGAGCAATAAAATCAGATTGTATATTTACCTATTTGCATCTGTCTCTCTCTGTTTATTGGTAAATCTGACAAAGGGAATATCAGGACTGCAGGCTACAGTGAGGAGTCAAAAACATTCTAAACATGCTACATTTCTTTCAAATTACATTAGCTCTCCATCCTGCTCACCAACTTTAGTTGATTCTGCATAAAATAATGCAGGCAACAAAGCTGACTACTCCATAGAATTAAGTTATTCAGGCCTATTCAGGCCTATCATGCAACAAACCACTGATATCTAAAGCAGTGGCTCTCTAATTTTTCTTCACCTTTTTGTGGTCATGGACCACCATGACTTAACTTCAGATTTAAAGCACTAGACTTCATCAAGCCTTCGCAGACTCCCTATGATGACAGCATGGCTCCCCAAGGCTCTGTGGCTCACAGGTAGAGATCCACTGTTATATAGAGTAATACATGTGTTGTTTTACATAAAGCAGATGGAGAGATGGAGAAATTTGGAAGCCTCGTGGTTTTTCTTTTCTTCAACTAAACACACAGAGAAAAGCTTTACTCTTGATTGCTCTGCATATTGGCTTGCTATCAGGACAAAGCAGTTTCTTCAAGCCCTTCTTGCTGGAGGAAAACAACCAATCCATCTGTTCTCCACCACCTTTAGAACACAGTTGTCATGGTTCTAAAATACAGTAAAGTACATTGACCAGGTCCACCTTTCATTCATCTAATCAGCTTTCCATAGTTGACCTGGTGAGCTTACGTTACTCTATCCAAGCCCTCAATATAAGGTCACTTTTCTGCCATAGTATTGTGGAAGGGGAATTGGATGGAGCTGCAGAAATGATGAGAAAGCAAAGCTATTATTCTATATGATAACAAAACTGAAACATCTAATACCCAGATCAAGAATTGTGTTGAGTAGCAATAACTTGGTTCCCTTCTACAGGAGAGCTCAGCTTGATGTTCAGCGGGCACCCTGATTAGGATTAATCTCGGACTTGGTAGTGACTCTGACACACAACTTGAAGGCAACTACCTCTGACACAAAAATCTTGACAGCAACCAAGCTAGGGCTAAGAC
>JANHFO010007441.1:10444-20457 GCA_032468095.1 Pareas carinatus
GTAGACTTCAACTCCCAGAATTCCTCAACCAGCTATGCTGGTTGAGGAATTCTGGGAGCTGAAGTCCACAGGCCTTAAAGGGACCAGGGTTGGAGACCTCTGTTATAACAGACCTGGGGTGTTATATGCCCCTCCCTCGGGGCATTTTTGGCTCTTTGGCTGCCCATATCCACACCCGCGTGAGCACAATCAGAAATTAGAAACCAAATCTAAACAAAGATACGCCATGCACACAGTATGCACAACTTAACAGCCACAACTGAGCCCAAGATTTCTATTGCTAAGCAAGACGGTCCAGTGAATTTTGCCGCATTTACAACCTGTCTTGGCACCATTGTTAAGTGAATCGCTGGAGTTGTCAAGTTAGTAACACGGTCGTTAAGTGAATCTGGCTCCCCCCCTGACTTTGCCTGTCAGAAGGTCAAGTGTGAGAAAGGGTCATAAATTACTTTTTCGGGGCCATTGTAATCTTGAACGGTCACTAAAGAATCCATTGTAAACTGAGGTCGACCCCTCCAACTGCCTTGCTTTTCTTTTGAAGGTGGCTGTGTTTGTTGTCAATGTACGTATGTACATTGTACGTGTGTGCCTACTCACTTTCATAGCCCTATAGATTTGACCCTCTACCACAGGGGTGTCAAACTCAGTTTCAATGAGGGCCACTGCCACCATAGCCACCACCGCAGGCCGGTCCCCAACCACGGACGCCGCTCCCCGCTGCCTCCCTCGTGGCCACACCCCCCTGCAGCCACCGCCGTCCCCACTGTGGCCACAACTCCCCATCCACGGGGGAGCACTCCGCTCACCTCCAGGGTGGCCCCATGGGCCAGATCCAAGGAAGCCGCAGGCCGAATTTGGCCCGTGGGCTTTGAGCTTCACACTCCTGCTCTACAACATTCCCAGTTTCTCCTGTGGCCCTTGGGGATATTAATTGCCCACCCTTGTCCTACAATAGTAAAATCCTGCAAGATCTTTTTTGCCAAACGTCAAGGCAGTGTTCAGGTGTCCAGGTGATTGGTTCTTTTACTTCAGTGAATGCTCGAGTAAATAAAGGGGTTTCAAGTTTTATCATGCAGGTAGTCCTTGACTTAGGATCACATAGCTGGCTCAGGAATTCTGGGAGTTGAAGTCCGCAAGTCATAAAAGGATCAGGGTTCCCCACCCGTGCCTTAAAGGATTGACACTTTTGTCCCTTAAGCAAGCATGGGTCCCCAATCCTTGGTTCGTGGACCGGCACTGGTCCATGGCATGCCAGCAACCGGGCCATGCAAACAAGCCAAGCCCCATTGGCCAGATGCAGATAGTACACAAAACCCACGCCCCCTCAACCCTCTGGCTCGTGGAAAACACCTTTCCCCATGAAACCGGTCCCTGGTGCCCAAAAGGTTGAGGGCCACTGCCTTAAGCCCATCCGTGCTTTTCCTGAAGTCTTCGTGGTCTGCCTTCCCTTTTCCTTTTCCTTGTTCTTCCTGAAAGAAGCCTCAGGGATGGCGTTTAAAGCAGCCGCATCCTTGTTTCTCTTCCTCCTCCACCCTCCCTCGGTCTTCATACAGGTATCCCATCACCCTGTCAAGACCTGGTTGCTATGGAGATCGCAGCAGCCTCCCAGGGGTCCGTAGCTATGGCAAGAGAAATGTCACCGAAGCATACGATGTCTACTGCTACTCCCGAGAACTCCAAGGCAAGTGACGAGTAGAATGCACTGGGTTTACTGAAATCTTTTCCAGACGCAAAATGCATGGTTTTATATATATATATATTTGGTGTGTGTGTGTGCGCGATGGTACTGGGAGAATATTGTGCTTGGTGCACCAATGAATTTGGAATCTGTGCGGGGTGGTGTAATAGAGCCAAAAGCAGTTCTCGCATGGAATACTCCGCTCGGGATTTAAAACAGGGGTTCTGACCTTCCTGTGGAAATATTCCAATATAGCTGGTCCTCGACTTACGACTAAAATTGAGCCCAAAATTTCCATTGCTAAGCAAGTTAAGTAAGTTTTGCCCCATCTTATGACCTTTCTTTTTCGACAGAAGGATGCTGACTCTGAAATGCCTTCCAGGGCGCAGGATATCAAAACGGCGTCCTTCTATATACGCCAGGATGAAAGGACTCGAAGCGCACTATCACTGCCTTTTTGCTGTGTGACTCAGTTCCAGCAAAGCCAAAATTTGTCCTTATCCATTTCATTTGGGGACTTTAAATACTTTGTTATTTCGTATTGTTCACGGCACCCGATGCCTGTACACTATTGTGAGCTCCCACTGGAAGGATGGGTGAAGGGTGCGTAACCGTAAACACACCACTTCTTTCCAGGGGCCGTAAGAGCGAAAAAGAATCTAGACAGACGGATAAAGAATGACAATGAATCCAGCTGGTTCTTTTCCCAGGATGCCCACAACAGGACATGCTTTTTCTGCCCAGGTTCACAATAGACTTCTCCTGAACAGGGGGTCAAACGCCAGGGAAAGCAGGAGATTCAGGCGGTTCAAAGGAGTACAGGTAGTCCTCGGGTTATGGCCACAATTGAGCCCCAAAAGTTTATGTTGCTAAGTGAAACATTTGTTCGGTGACTGGCCCCGTTTTATGACTTTTCTTGGCACAGCTGTTAAGTGAATCTTTGCATTCGTTAAATTAGTAACACGGTTGGGAAGTGGATCTGGCTTCCCCATTGACGTGGTTTGTCAGGAGGCCGTAAAAGCGGATCACATGACCCTGGGAGAGGCAGCCATCATAAATAGGAACAGGGTTGCCAAAGCATCTGAATTTGGATCATGTGACCATGGGGATGTTACAAGGGTCCTAAGGGTGAAAAACGGTCATGAGTCACATTTTTCAGTGCTGCTGTCATTTTGAACGGTCACTAAATGAACCGTTGTTAAGTCGAGGAGTACCCTGTATAAAGATTTAGTGCAAGCTTAAGCTCTCGAAAAGAATCGGACCAACTAACCGTCAAGGGAAAAGAACGGGAGATAAGAAAGACATTCCACGTGGGCTGGACTTAGATCTTTCGAGGGCGCTGCAGGGACTCCTTATGATGCCTTTGACCCGCTCCCTTGGGCTCATCCTGGTCATCCCCTACACAGGGTGGCTCAAAATATGTGGACATTCACACCATCACACCATTTATAAAAAAAACACTATGGGCTTGGGGAAACTTTAACATGTGCAGAGGTATAAATATCTTAAGGGCAACCAGCCTCTAGGTTTGTACAGGTAGTCCTCGACTTTAGTGACCATTTGAAGGTACAATGGCACTAAAAAAAGTAACGTAGGACCGTGTTTCGCACGGCCACTGCAGTGTCCTCTGGTCACATGATCAAAATTCAGACACTTGGCAATTGGTTCATATTTATGACGGTTGCAGGGTCCCGGGGTCACGTGATTCCCTTTATGCGACCTTCTGAGGAGCAAAGTCAAGGGGGAAGCCAGATTCACTTCACAACTGTGCTACTAACTTAACAACTGAGGTGATTCACTTAACAACTGTGGCAAGAAACTTTTAGTTCAGTGATGGCGAGCCTATGGCACGCGTGCCGCAGCCGGCACACAGATCCTTCTCTGCCGGCACGTGAGCCAAGTCGCCCCAGCATCATCCGAGAGCTGAGCATGCTCAGAAAGGAGTAGCAGCGCCGGGCCATGACATCACGGGGCCATGCGCATGCTCAGAAAGAGAGAGTAGCGGTGCCAGGCGATGATGTCATGAGCCGCGACTCCTTAGTCACGACGCGTCCGGGCACTGGGTGTCTAAAACATTAGCCATCACTGATCTGGTTGCTAAGCGAGTAGTCGTAACCCCCTCTACTGTTTAAACTTGATTGTTTTAATTGGAATTTTAATCGGTATTGTTTATCGGAGGTTTTACAGTTTATTGCCGCATTATTTAATACTTTTAATTGTTTTTAATATCTGTTATTTGTGTGTTTTTACTTGGCTGTTCACCGCCCTGAGTCCTATGGGAGAAGAGCGGTATAGAAATAAAATAAAATAAATAAAAAAATAAGTGACTGATCCTAAGCTGAGGATTACCTCTATCCCAAGCCAGCTAACTTTCCAGAATTCAGTCCTTCCTACCCTGATTCTGGATACATTTTTCCAGTCCTTTTCTGGCCATTCCCTCCTTCCCCTCCGCTGCCAGCCGTGGCAGCTGCCATCCCACAGCTCAGCATTACACCAGATGCTTTTTCTTAATTTGAGCATCGCCTGCCGACAACAGCGATTCACCCAACCCTCAGTGCCGCCGTAAGTGTCAAAATTATGCACACTTGCAAAATAACTCCATGTCTTCAGGGACCTCTCTCCCCCTCTACCCCTCTCTCTCTTAATTGGTGCTAACACTTTTCAGCCGAAATTATGCATGAGTGCGTTACATTCGGTTGCAAACATGTGCTAATTGGCACCAATGGCTACTTAGCTCTTTCAGGAGGGAAGAGTTATAAAGCCAGGTAGGAAACTGATTGTGGAGCAGAAGGGGGAATCAAAAGGTGGCTAAAATCCATGCAAAAATCAGCAGCCCAGGGGCAGAATCGGTCTGAAACGGGAGGACTGAGAAGTGCCCTCTGATCCCTCAAACATAAACATAGGGATCTTCCTAAAAAAAAACCAATGTAGCCCATATTGTACATTATAGGTGCCATTCATTACATTTTAAGAAGAAGAATTCTTTATTGGCCAAGGGTGATTGGATCTACACAAGGAATTTATTTCTGGTGCGTATGCTCTCGGTGTACATTTGTGCCCTATTTGCTACGCCAAGCCACCCAAAGTCGCTCGATAATGAGATGGGCAGCATATAAATGTAATAAGTAAATAAATAGCAACAGCACAGGGGTGTCCAAGTCAAGTTCATCGCGGGCCACTTGGACTGCTGCCGCGGGCTGCCCTCCCCACCTCCCTCCCCCACCCCATCGGTGACCCCCTCACAGGCCCCCTATAATCAACGCGGGCCTTCCAGCGGCCCATATGCGGCCTGGTGTGGACCTCCTGGAGGGCTTCCCAAATAACTGTGACCTACTCGCGGGTCTTCTAGTGTCCCCCCGTCCCACATTGTGGCCCTCCCGGCGGGTTCCACCTACCTCCACAGCCAGCAACAAGGCTCCCTGGCTAAGGTGGGCTGGAGCCGAGGCGGCAAGGGCCAGTCCCTCACCCTCTCCAGCGCAGCACCGTGAGCCGGAGGGACACAGTGCCATGGGCCGGATGACGCCCGCGAGCTTTGTGTCTGACATATATGCAATAGCACTTAAGGTGCTTTTTCAAAAGGCAACTGGGCTATGGGTTTGCTCCTTGAGGAGGAAGAAGAAGAAGGAGAAGGAGACGTCTCGCTACCTATCCAAGAAGCTTCATCAGTTCATGGATGAGAGGCACAAGGTCTTCTTCTCTCTCAAGGAGAAAACCCATAGCCCAGTTGCCTTTTGGAAAAAGCACTTTTGAGACAACTGTGACCTGGATGACTGAGAATCTCCACGGACACTAAAGACTTATATACTGCTTTGTGGTGCTTGATAGTAGAGTTTGGCAACCTTTTCGGCTTTGCTGACCAGCAGAGGGTGGAGGAGGGGATGGTTTTGCAGGAGTGGTGGGCACACGTGCCTGCTGCTTGCGTGAATGCAGCCCGTGCACACTGCTGTTCATGCAAGGAGGAGATGCGCCCAAGCACACTCGACCCTCACTTCCACCGCCCGGTTCTGAATGGCTCAAGGCCTGCAGGTGGGCTTTGGCCCAGGGGTTGGGGGACCCCTGTTTTACAGGGCGCTCCATGTTCCCAAACCCCGGTCCGGCATCGGTCGGTGGCGTGCCAGAAACCGGGCCACAGAAACAAGATATGCAGGCAGCACACGAAACCACGCCCCATCTGGTCCATGGAAAATCCTCTCTCCATGGAACCAGTCCCTGGTGCCCAAAGGTTCGGGGGCCACTGCCTTAAGTGGTTTACAGAGTCAGCCTACTGCCTCCCTCCCCCCCAAAAAAAATCTAGGTCCACATTTTACCGATCTCGGAAGGATGAAAGGCTGAGTCGACCTTGAGCAAGTCAGGATCGGACTCCGACAGTGGGCAGAGTCAGCCTGCAATACGGCATTCAAACCACTGCGCCGTCAGGGCTCAGGTTAAATGTTAGGACTGGACAAGTGGACATTGCTTCAAAATCTTCTATAGAAATCGTCTAGATAAGCTATATAAAAATGCCGAGGATTGACAGGCTTGAAACGAAAGTGACAAAGAACGTGTTTAGAAATAATGTAAGTATTGGAATATTGGAATGCGGGGAAGGAATAGAAACTGAAAGGGCTCTCAATGCATGGTTGGAATGGATGGTTGGAAGGAAAGGAAAAATGAAATCATGCATGTATGTAAATGTCGTCGATTTTAACTTTGTCAGTAATAAAGAGGCTTTTAAAAAAAAGAATCTTCTCGATCACCCTCTGAGGTAGAACAGGAGAGAGATAAGATTTGCACAGAATTTTAGGGACAAATGGGGATTTGAATCCAGTCAAATCAGGAAAGTGGTGGTTACTTCAGAGGGGTAAAAAACAGAAGGCTGCCCTCCCAGATTGCGTAAGAGTTTTCTTCCACAGGGACTAACTTAAGCAATTTGTTAGCATATGGAGAGTGAGTCAACTCTTCCACACCTACCCTGGCACTCCCCATGTGTTCTCTTAACTTTAGCACTTAATGTATGTGAAAAAATGTTACAAAGAAAAGAAAATTCTGCTAGCTTTATTCCCTCTCTTTTTAAATTAAATTCGGTGGCCGTGGACCAGCTGCCTCCCCACTTATCTGGAGGACATAAAACAGAAATGCAGCCCTCGATCAAAACGGACATCATGCAGGTAGTCCTCACTTACAACAGTGATGAATATACTTTATGATGAATATACTTTATGATTATGACCTGATGAAATGCTTTTTTGTGACATGATTGTACTTCATAACATGATGAATATAGTTTAGGATTATGAATGCACCTAAAATGTACACGGCATGATGAATGTACTTTATGATAATGAATGTATCTTAGGATTGTAATCGTTGTCTGTCAATTATAGCCTTATAATTGTAACCACAGTTTGTCAATTGTAGCCTGTATGTAAGTATTGAGCATGTACACCAGAGACAATTCTTCTGTGTCCAGACACATTCGTTCAATAAATAGATTCTATTCTATTAACATCCAGTCCGCTTAACGATGAATTTTCTGGTCCCAATTGTGGTCATAAGTCAAGGACTTCCTTTCTAGCTACTGTAATAATACTGCAATAATCCTGATTTGGTATCTCTTCACAGCACTGTGGGATATAAGTGCAATAGCAATAGCACTTAGATTTATATGCCACTTCACAGTGCTTTGCAGCCCTCTCTAAGTGGTTTACAAAGTCAGTCTATTGCCCACAACTGTCTGGGTCATCATTTTGCTGATCTTGGAAGGATGGAAGGCAGAGTCAACCTTGAACTGGTCAGAATCGAATTCCTGGCAGTTGGCAGAATCGGACTGCAATACTGCACTCTAACCACTGCGCCACCACGGCTCTGAAAATGGGATCTAAGCCATTAGGAAAGATCTAGGTGCTTCCACAATTTGCAGGCTCCCTCCACTCGATGGAAAGGCATTTCAGCAGAAACCAAATTTCAAATCAACTTACTGTTTCCGTCAACTTCGTTGGACAGTGAGTAGCTTATGCCTCCCCCAAGAGCAGAGGCAGGGCTCGGGACCATACCAGCTGAAGTCTCGATGGCATTGTCTACCATTTCATGCCCAGCCAAGGCCAAAGCGGTCAACGTAGTGGGTAGCATGGAGCTTCCTTCTGGGTTCCCGTCAACGCCCAGCTCTTCATTCCACTGTTCCCGGAAGTACCGCCCATTCAGTCCAGTGTAAACACCCTTCTCATTCGATTCAGAGATGCCAGTCAAAGCTGGTGCTGCCTCACTGGCAGTAGGGTGATGGTTTGGAGAAGCAGGGGAAGGAATTACGAAGGGAACTGTTGGATGCGCCTTTAGGATTTGAGCTTGGGATGGTTGCGGAGAAGCAGTATCCTGTGGGAATAACCCTTCCGTATTTCCCTGCAACCAGGTTGGGGTGACTGGATGAGGGATGGCTTCTGGTGAGATGCCATCTTCAGGGTCCCCCTCCAAAGACATCCTGCCAATCGTTGAGACCACGCTCGGCGACTCTTCAGTGACGCTCATCTTATCGCCATCATCAACGACAACGAACAGTTTGCCACCGTGAAGAACATCTAGAGAGGGTTCTGTGGAAGCCTCTCTAACTTCTCCATTTAGAAGAGAGATATTGGGTACCATGGACCTCTCTTCCACGCTTTCTCTTCCAACTGAAAAAGTTGTTACCATCTGGAGCTGCTCATCTTCTTCCAGTAACGGCGCGGCCACATTGTGTAAGGGGTTGTAAAAATCCTTGGCTGATTCTTTGGAGTCTGCTGAGAGGATAGCTTCCTCATTCTCCCTGGAGAACAGCTCATTCTGGCTCGGAAAGGACAGATCAAGATCGTTCTCCACCAAGATGTTTTCAATTCCTGATTCGTGGCTCCCCTCAGAATATTGGTCCACGGGCTGGTGGACATTTCCTTCTACAAAGGGTGTCCCGTCTGGTATCTTGGCCAACGGATGCCCTGCAAAGGGATAAAAATAGAACGGTTAAGTTGGCTGAGGGTAGAGTGGATTCAGGGAAAACTCGAGTCTTTTCTGAACAGGTGCTTTCCGAATTGAGACTCGAGATAGAGCGCAGAGAAAAGCAACAAAGATGACTAGGGGACTGGAGGCTAAAACATATAAAGAGTGGTGCAAGAATTGGATGTGTCTAGTTTAGTGAAAAGAAAAATTGGGAGTGACATGATAACAGTGTTCCAGGATCCTAAAGGGCTTCCCCAAAGAAGAGGGAGTCAAGCTCTTCTCCAAAACACCTGAAGGCCGGACAAGAAGCAACGGATGAAAACTCATCAAGGAGAGAAGCAACCTGGAACTAAGGAGAAATTTCCTGTGAGAACAATTAATCAGTGGAACAGCTCTGTTTCCGGAAGTTGTGAGTGTTTCAATACTGGAGGTTTTTAAGAAGAGACTAGGCAGCCATTTGTCTGGAGAGGAATGGAATAGGGCAGTGATGGCCATACTTTTAGACACAAAGTGCCCAGACGAGTCACGGCTAATGAGTCGCGGCTCATGATAGCATTGCCTGGCGCCTCTACTCCTTTCTGAGCATGTGCATGGCCCTGTGACATCATCACTCAGCGCCGCCACTCTCTTACTGAGCATTTGCATGGCCCTGTGATACCATCGCCTGGCACCACTATTCTCTTTCTGAGCACGCGCATAGCCCTGTGATAATATCGCCTGGTGCCGTTATTCCTTTCTGAGCATGCTCAGCTCTGGGGCAATGCTGGGGTGACTTGGCTTGCGTGCCGACAGAGAGGGTTCTGTGTGCCCGCTGCGGTTCGCTATCATGGGTATAGGGTCTCCTCCTTAAGCAAGGGTTAGATTAGAGCAGGGGTCCCCAGCCGCTAGTCCATGGACTGGCACTATGTAACAGCATGCCAGGAACTGGTCCGCGGAAACAAGCCAAGCCCCGTTCACGGGATGCAGGCAGCATGCAAAACCACACCTCCTCCGGTCCGCAGAAAAGGCCTATCTCCATGGAATCAGTCCCTGATGCCCAAAAGGTTGGAGGCCACTGGACTAGAAGACTTTCAAGATCCCTTCCAACTCTATTATTCTGTTATTCTCTTAAATGTGTTGGACTTCAACTCCCAGAGCTATTAGTCACGGCCATCCGAATTGGGGTGTTCTGGGAGTTGAAGTCCAGCAACCTGAGGTAGATAATTGACAAGGGCTGCTCTAGGAAAATTAAAAGAGAGAAAAGCTAGATTAAAAAACAAATCAGCCAGCGAGGCAAGCGAAGATTGAACGTAAAGCATTTATATTCAAAATAGGAAAGTGTTAGAGCGTGGAAAAACGAGGCGGCAGTCGGGCTGAAGCAACACGCTAGGTTTTATTGTAACAGCAACTCTAG
>JANHFO010007443.1:15528-27740 GCA_032468095.1 Pareas carinatus
GCATGGGTCCAGTAAACATGTGGTGGGATTCAGCCACCCTAACAACCTGTCCATGTAATCGGGCATCACAGGATCAAATTCAACCCATATAAAATTCTCTGGACCTGTCCTAATCACCTCACCAGGATTATACCAATCGGAATCCAAGTAACCCCGAATCCTTGTGATTTTGCCATGCAGATAACTCCCAAATTCCTCGGCGTGATGTTCCAAGGAATCTTCCCGCGCTCCTAGATGAAGCAAGGAGTGGGTCACCCTAAAAAGGGCAGCCGGGCAGTTATCTGCAGATGCAATCACAGAGGTGAAGTATGAACTCTTCGCCTCCCTGATCGTCACTAAATAGGTCTTAATGTAAGACCTAGATAGGACTTGGAGAGACTAGTCCTCCAATTACACTCTAGGCATCTTTTCCGGTGCTTCATCTCCCTCAGCCCCTCGGAAAACCAAGGGGCCGGGTTGGCTCTGCACCGGATCAGAGGCCGCAAAGGCACAACCCGATCCAAGGCAGCATCGGCCGCTCTTTTCCAGGCGGCCACAAGCTCCTCAAACGGGCAGTGGGACAGAACCCCCGGCATTGGCTCAAGCTCCCTCTGGAACTGTTTTGGGTCCATCAGGCACCTGGGGCAGAACCATCTAGTTCGCTCCGCCTCCCTGCGGCAGGGTGTGGCGGTGAGAAGGTCGAGCTGAAGGAGGAAATGATCAGACCATGACAAGGGTTCAACACTTAAATCCTTTCTCTACTACCATTCTTCTCTGCAGACTGAAAATGAGATTGAAAATGGACATAGGTATATCTATATGCATCTAATTTTTCTGTTTGGCTGTTTCAAGCTACCTATAGACTTGTTTCCTTGACAGCAGCAGAAACCTGGTTCTAGGCAACTTATTCTTGCAGCATTGTTTGATTCACTAAAAGTACAATCCTGTGCAGAGTGTATTTTTTTTAAATTAGAACCTTTCAAAGATAGTCAGTATAGGACATTTAATAACCACAAAACTACTTACTGCAAATCAGATTATCTTTTTGCATTTATATATCCACTTTTCTAGTTATTAAATCCTGGAGATTTTTAGCACCTACATAGAGATACATGTACATGGTATTCCCTTCCCTGCATTTTTTTTCTTGAGGTCCTCTGACTTTCATGAAATTCTATTTTTAGATAGAAAATAGAATTTATTTAAAGTTTATTATACTATAATGTCAATCCAAAGGTGCTTTTTCAAAATGGAACTGGGCTTTGTTTTTCCTTGAAGACATTTCACTTCTCATTCAAGGAGCGTCTTCAGTTCAGTGAAACATCTTCAAGGAAAAGCAAAGTTCAGCTGCCTCTTGAAAAAGCACCTTTGAGACAAGGATGACCTGAATGACTGAGAATATCCATAGACACCTACTAACATTCATATATTGTTTAAAATTACTGCTCATGGGGCTCCTCCTCCACCAAACAACAAAGACTTCATGGCGCTTTCAAAAGAATTAGGTCTCTCCGATTAGCATTTGAAGAACACAGCATATCACCATGCAGAAATTACCGGGCTATGTAACACGGCAATTAGAAAATCATTGGACTGCTAATCATGTAGACTTAATTGTGTACTGCTAAAAGGGGCAAGGGTTAAATACCATCATATAACTTGAATTAAATGATAGTTTCATGCAGTCCTTTCTATATTTTACAATTTAACCCTCTGCTTGTGAGCTCATTATATTTAATGGGGAGGGGATCATATAATATGGTTAAAAATAAATGCATCATTGTTATTGCTAGGCGTCATATTGTTATGTAGATAGACACACACACATATACACAAATCCACACATACATGTACATGCAGTTACATGTACAATATTTTATGTACAGTATATGGAACATATACAGTTGTATAGGTAGTTTTATAATCTATAATGAAAGGCAATTAAGAATTGCAGTTAGCTATTTATGTAGATAACATGTTCTCTATTTTACAGAGAAAGGATATAAGGTTTTTTGCTGTGCAAGTACAACTAGTTGCTTGTTTCTCCCTTTTACAAGTATTACAAGTGGTTAAAGACTGTTAAGAGAGAGTTTCTAAGAAAAGCACAATAAGAAAAAATGAAGTTCCTGCAAAGCTAAGAAACCGGAGCAATTTTTTAAGACAATAATTGCAATTGTAAAGAAAGTAAAGTGAGAAGTAGCCATCCCTTTTTGGTCTTCTGACATTCAATACCAGAATACAGACTATTTTTTACTGAATTGTGGATCACTTAATTATTGAAATCTATCCACTCCTATTTTGTAGTTTAATTCCTTGTTAATTCTTTCTGGTGCTTCTGAACATTTCTTTTGTTTCTTCTCTGCTTCTCACTCCTCAGTCACATAAAACAGAGTCTTTATAATGTATATACCAACAGATTGCTGGATTCCCACCCCCCCATCTTTTTTTAGAGACTAAGGATCATGGTGATTGAAGGAACCGCACAATGTCCAAAGTTTCTACTACTGAAAGACATTATTGATAAAGAGAAAAGGTTATGTGCATTTAGCCAGGTGGAATGATTCAATTTACAGTAGTGGAAGTATATTTCACTGCAGAGTTTATTTATATTTACAAATTTTACTGCTGAAAATCAATTCTTTCATAGATTGTCCTTTGTTTGTTATGGTCTCCTATTCTCAAGACCTGAAGCTAGTGTAGATATGGGTTTCTCTCAATTTTATCACAACAAACTATGAGGTAGGTTGGACTGAAAGGTTTTTCATGGGTCCAAAGTTGCCAATCGGATCTATATTCAAGTGGGAACTTTGACCTTTGTCTCAATTAAATATTTATTGTTTTAATCCTAAATACTGCTAACAGTTTTCAAAAAAGAAACTTTTTCTATCTTGTCTGATGAGACTTCTCCACATTTCTTAAATCTTATTTTCTTTTCCAGAGTTTCAGTTAAAACTTATAAGTAGTCTCTAACTTCTAGCTTGCTTTTTTGTGTGTCATACACTATAGTATGTAGTCAGTATTTTGCATTTAAAAATTAAATATAGCTGTTCTTTTCCTTTTTTCTGCTCTTTATTTCCCTGTGTCTCTATATAACAGAATATTTAAGTTAGGTTAGGTCAGTGATTCTTAAAGCATGGTCCAAAAATCCAGGATGGGGTGTAGTTAACAGATATTGAAGATATTTGCAAAAAATTAAAACATATCATTCTTGTCATTATTACTTTTGATTTGTTAAAAAGTAGATGCTTTGTCCATGAAAATATTTTATGTTATTATCTAATGGTTTAACATCGCTATTTTACATTATTCAATAAATAAATATTCTATGAATGAATCAAACTTAATTTTAATATGATAAATATAAATAAATATAACCATCAGTCCTCCATATTTTTTTTAAAAATGGAAAGGGATAATGGTAGCAAAAAGTTTAAGAAACACTGATTTAGGTTATTATCTTTATGGTCTCAGACCAAACAATACAGGCATTCCAGAAATATGTCATATAAAAGTACCACCTTCCACAAAAAAAAAACCTTACAAAAAATAAGTTTTACAAAAGCAATTAATACATCAATTTCATAATGAAATGATCAAATATGTCTTTATTATGTATAATAGCCCACATTTGGTATAAGTTTATTTATTTATTTTATTTTATTAGATTTTTATACCGCCCTTCTCCTCACGGACTCAGGGCGGCGTACAGCAAATTAAAATAGCACAATCGCAAACATTAAAATATATTAAGAGAAAATATTAGGAGGCTGTATTAAATAAAAACCAAATATAAGACCAATTTAAAACCAAATTAAAATCAGTTTAAAATTATAAAAACAGTGGCTAAAAAGGGGGAGGAAGTAGGTCAGTCCAGCTTGGGCGAATAGATGGCACGGAGGTCAGATATGGTGCGTTGAATCCTTGATTCCTTTAGATTTAATTCAATGAAAATGAAAAGCAGGGCTATTAATTACTAATTCATGTGAACCAGTTATTTTTTCCCTAAGAATTTCACCTGGCTAAATATGAAGTGTGTTCAGGTTCCTTGTGCCACCAGATTGGTTGAACATTACCCAATATAGAGGAGGTATCCCTGATACTAGTATAGTTGCTGTATGATACTATGCCATTGCTCTTCCTCCTCTATACTGTAAAAAGATATGACAGTAGTTCTCTTCCATCCTCTAACTTTTTCAGCTGTTGTTGCTCCCCAAGGCTCTACTTTTACCTCCTTCAGCTTCCCAGATTTCAGCTGCCACTTGCTTTTGGACAGTCCCATCAAGCAGTCATAGAAAGCAGATATTAATGCTGCCTCGGTTATCACCTCATGCAAAGACCAGCCATAGTCTCCATTCCTCGACTAACTTGGAGATGATGAACCAGGAGGCAAATTAGTAAATTGTTTAATCTGGACTACACTTTATTAGATACCATCAAGTCAGGTTCAGTTTCCAGTTCACAATCAGTAATATGCCATGGCTTTTTCAAACGGAGTCCTATAATCTCTATGATTCCATTCAATCAGCACTAACTTGCCAATTGGCATTTTAAAAAAATTACACCAGTTTTCGTTTGCTGATCATTTGTTTTAAAATAATTAATAAAATAAAAAAACTTAATCTAAGATTGATAGGTTGATTCTTTTTGAAGGCCATGGTGCTCCTAAAAGTGTATTTATCTTCATTATTCAGAGGCATCTACAGGTAGTTCTTGACTTACAAGTTCATTTAGTGACTGTTCAGTTACAATGGCACTGAAAAAAGTGACTTATGATCATTTTCACACTTATGACAGTTGCAGCATCCCCATGGTCATGTGATCAAAATTTGGACGCTTGGCAACCGATTCATATTTACGAGTTGCAGTATTCCAGGGTCATGTGATCATCTTTTGTGACCTTCTGACAAGCAAAGTCAATGGGAAGCCAGATTCACTTAACAACCGTGGCATGAAAGGTCATAAAATGAGGCCAAATTCACTTAATAAATGTTTCGCTTAGCAATAGAAATTTTCTGTGACCAGCTTTCCGTAATTTTTTTATCAAGGTGCTAAAGGTAGGAGAAAAAGGTGTCCATTTCTCTATAAAGTCATCATGAGTCAAATCCTGCTAACACCTAAATTCAGTGGGATTTACTTTTAATAATTAGGCATAAAATTGAGCTTTCCCAGTAATTGAATCCTTGGCTTTTTAAATTGAAGCATTAGATGGGAGGAGCGCAACTACAGCAACGAGGATTACCAGGTGTACAGATTTCTAGACTCAATAAAAGAAAGGTTCAAAATGCTGGGATTTTTTTCCCAGCTGACGCATCTATCATCAATCCAAACTACTTTGCTTTTTATCACTTTTAAGCTAATTTCCAATATTTGTCCAGGGAAGTTTCCTATGTGACTGTCTAATGCATTTGACTGCCCAGGTGGCCAGGGAAGAAAGTGTGTGCATTAAATGCACGCATTCTTATTCAGTGACAATATGAGAACACGCTTGTCCAGTCATTGTGTGTGTAATGCTATCTACGTGGGAGGCACATTTGCATTGGCACAAAAAGTCAGCCTGGCCATTTTTAATGTCAAGGCTATTTTCACAGTAGATTATAGAGTTCATGGCCTATTCGCTTTAAAACATAGAAACGTTTTTGTTTTTTTAATTTGCAACATTTTAAAAAACAAACACAACAATAACCCAACAGACACAAGACTACCTTTAAGCAGTACCAGTTACTTGGTACAAGGAATCTCTTATTTTCATGCTAAAGGCTCAGGGCTGAATTTGAGCAGCTTGTCGAGGGCCAGGGCACACATTCTGCTGCCCCCGTCGCGTACCGGGGAAAAGTACCATCTAACTCTGCAAAGAGACAGTGGGCGCGCCAATCCAGCCTCCTGCACCCATTGCCTAAATACGCTCCATGAGCTCAAGCCACATGCCGCGTCTGCAGCGAGCGGTGGCCGTGGCACGACTGAACTTCAGGCCGGCGCGGTGAAAGGCCGGGAGGATGGGTAAGGTGGGTGGCTGGGCGGGCGTGTGCCTGTGCGAGGGAGCGCGCCCTGTCACAAGGTGTGGCCGAAAGCCCGGCCGGCCAGCGAGGGCACGAGGCGCGCGGTGCCAAGGGAGGGAGAAGACCTCGCGCGCGCCCGGCCGCCTCTTCACTTCAGGCGGGCGCGCGGGCTCGGTCGAAATGGGGAGGCGACAGGATCGGGAGCGCGCGGGCGCGCCTGCTTTGCTTCGCTTCGCTTTGCTCCAGCGAGCCCTTCGCTGCTAAGCCGGCGGGAGCTTGCGCGACAACCAGCGGTTTTCCCAGCAGAGGAGGAGGAGAAGGAGGAAGCGCCGCGTTCATCTCGACAGGGGATCCCGCTCTGCAACCAGAGGCTGCGGCTACCTGTGAGTGTTGAATGTCTCTTAGCATTGGGGGGGTGGCGCGGGGGGGGCGCATATGCCTGAGCTCCTTCCCAGCAGTAGTTTTGCACGAGCCGAGGTGCTGGGCGGGGCGGTGTGGCTGTCATCTGCCGCCAGCTCCTCACCCAGCCGGTGCGGTGGCCTCGTAAAGAGCCGGGGAGACCCGGGGCTGAGTGGCGGCGAGGGCGGCGAGCTAATCTTCGCTCGCGGCTCCCCATGGCAACCGGCAGCCGCCGTTTTGTGAGGACAGATTCCCCGCCTGGGAGCCGCTCTCCAGAAAGCAGCCAGGCGGTAAGGAGGGAGGGAGGGCCGTTTCCAAGTTCTCCCCGCTGCCCACCTGCCTCTCCAAGATGCCGAAAACCTAGGCGGCAGGCGAATTGTGGTTGCCTGTACGTGTCGGCGATGGGGGTCTTCGAGGGAAACTGGGAGGGTCCCAGGGCAAGCCCGGTCCTGTGCAAAGATCGCCCTGCGTGGATTGGTGTGATAGAGCCGAGAAGGAAGAAATCGAGGCGTGTCTTCCTTCCCCTTCCTCTGCCACGCTGCCTGCCTGTCTCCATCTGCCTCTGGATTCTCCTTTTTTGGTTTACAGTCTGAGGATCTTTGGGTGATAGCTGGCATTTAACCGCTGCTTTTGCGGTCAGGCCTTGAAGTTGTTGCACCTCAAGGCCTGGCACTTCTGTCATGAGCTGGAGTCCTAATAATGGTTGAGTAATCTCCCTCTTCCTTTCTCCTGCTGTGTGGGTGTGCCTCAGTTGTGCACATCCATATTCACTGTGTCTGACAGCAGGGCTTGGAACAGCAGCAACATCAGCCCACCCTCTTTAGCAATCAGGGCTGGGCTCAAGTTTTGGTGTCTGGCTCAACCTGCTCTGGCACAGCCCCTGAAATGCTACAGGTGTGGGTTCTTCCCAAGCAAATAGCTGCAGTTTTTCATGCATTAATTCCCTGTGGTGACCAAATAAGTAGCAGGGAAATGTGCTGGTTGCAGTTGAAAGTGGGAGTCTGGGATTGGGTGGTGCCTTGTTGCCCATGGCTCTCTGTCGTTCTGGAAAAGATGGATGCAAAATTGCTGATTTATGGAATGAATAGCATATAAAGGCATAGACCCAGACTGATTAGTCGCCATTTCAAGCACCCTAAAAGGGCCAGTAGGTTGTAAGGTTTGCAGAACTCTTGCAGCTCCTGCAAACAGATTACGACCTGGCCTTGCTAGCACTGCATGCATGGAAATAGGAGTCTTCTCTGCTAAAGCAAAGGGTTCCTGTAGAGAACTGGCTTTTAAGAAACTCATATAAGCTACAGAGCATTGTTTTCTTTTCCTCCCCTCCATCTGTGCATTTATGCAAAAAAGTTTAGAAGGACGATTTGTTCACATATTAGTCAATTGTAGGCAGTTACTTTTGATTAGAGACAAGTCTGTAAATAGGCAGTCATAGAAACCTGATGAGGCAGTGAAGTGAAATAGTTGTCCTCATTTTATTTTTCTAAAAATAGATCATAAATGGAAATTCACTTATTGATTCAACCACAAATGATCTCCTTTATGCCACTTTACATGTTTTTAAAAAAGCATTTTTGTATTAGTGTGTTTCACATTTAAAGGTCTAGAATAGAATATCACTGTTTTATTATTAAAAGGCAGGGTGGGAACAATCTATTATTCACAACATCATTTAGGCATTTATAATACTGTAATAACTGGTTGCAAACCCAACCTGAAGCAAAAGAGTAGAGTCTAAATTCTTAATTGGAGATTCTGATAGAGGAAATTGACATGGGACTTTGTATGGTTTATGGCTGCTTTCCACACTTTTGATACTTATGAGAAAAAAACAAAAACATAAACGAGTGGAACAAATATGTGAGGTGCAAGTATTAATTAATTCCATGTGCTAACAGATTTTTGAATATGAAGCATAGAATATAGAAAGTGGGCATTGTAAATTGAAATGTGTTATTTAAGTTGTAATAATTATTTACAGATTTTTCAAGTAATAGGCAAATATCCAGATTGCATATGTTATTAGAATCTAGTTTAATGGGCTTTGGACTTTGAAAGGAAAAAAACTGCCAGATACTATATTAATCCATACATTAAAAAGTTGCTGAAACTGACAGTGAGTTTCAGAAAGTTCATATTATGATAATGGAAAAGTTATCTGTAGGAAGTTTTACTAGTGCTATTTTTATTAGAACTAGTCTAATCTGTTTGTGTATTTATCCTGTTAAGGTATAACTATAATTAAATATTTCTTGTTTTATTTAACATTTTTATTATGTTTAGGGAACTGCTTCCCTAGGCCAACATATATATGTTGATTTCTAAATGCTATTAGTATATTATCAAGTATCAGTTTGATATGATTTGCAAATTTCAGAGTTCTCATTTACTGGTCACCAGCATGTAATTTGAAGAAAAATATTACAGCCAGACTTGGGAAAGTCATTTCTAAGTATTAGGCAGATGCTATATTGAATATAAACAATGATTTTATCAGTTTGTAAGGGCTAAAGCATATGATTAATAGGTTTTCATTGTACGTTTTAAGAACCATTCATCTTTTTTGTTAAATTGAATCTTTGTTAGCACATAACAAAAATGAGAAAATGTCAACTGTGAAACTGGTCATGATTTCTGACCTGTGACATAAATGTTTATTTTCATAAGAATTCTTCATAATCAGACAATTGGATCATAGAAATCTAGTTGGTTGTTTTTACTGGAATGTCTGGATCCACTCTTAAGATTCATACTGCTTAAGTCACTTAATGCCTAATGCATGATATATTGCTACATGGACAACATGTTATCAGCATCCTGAGATATGAAACAGATTCAAGAAGGAGCACTGCTTTCTTGCATCTTTATGTATGGCAATTTAAAAAGAGAGAGGGATCAAGAAAAAGTTTGACATACATAAAGTTCGTCAGCCTTTTCCTGGTCCAGGTGTATGCTATCATACATAGACAGCATACAACAAGATTGATTGTGACTAAGAAGTTTGACTAATGATGGTTGAAAAATAAAGTTCCATTAAGCAGACATAACAATCCATAGATAGCTTATACTTTAAGGGATCTTCATGCTATCAGTGTTTCAAAAGTTTTCATCTTATTTTACGTTTAGAAAAGTCACCATTAGATTACAGTTATAAAAAAGAAAAGTCTGAGCATCTCAAACCTTTGTTTGCAAGCTTAAAGCACCTGTTGAACTTTGACATTTTAAAAAATCTGTTTTCTGTCTGTCTTTCTGTCTAGGTAGCTAGCTAGCTATGAAAACATACTGCCTATGTTAAAGTCCGTGCGGATATGAAATAAATTACATACTATGATGATTATTTGCATGTTAAATGTATGATAATGTTTAATTTTCTAAGCACAAATCTATTTCAGACTATTTAATTATAATCAAAATTCAAAGGATGTGACGACATCTTCAGTTTATTTGAAGTACATTTGAGTATTTAGAAACACTAAATGACCCCCCAAAAGACTCTATTTGACCTTATAGGCAGATCAGATTTCATATTCAGTAGATCAAATTACATATTCAGCAAAGCAGATCAATACTAAATAAATCCATATTGAATGCTCACTGTGAGTTATACTATAATTATTTTAAGTGGTTAGATTTCAAATCTGTACTGTAATTGAGATAGTAGAATGTAAGAACAAGTAACATTAGAAAAGATAATGGGTTAATTTAAAGATTTAGCTTCAGTTGAACTCTGCTCAATTAAGTCAGCTTTTCAGCTGTATATAGTACAGATTAAATATCTATTTAATACATTTGCATGCATTGAAATTTGCATGCAGATTTTAAAATATCAGAAGATGTAATTTAAAATAAAATGTATTTTTCATCAAATACGATTGATACTGAGAATATATGTAAATATTCTCTCTATCAATTAACCTTTACAATTTTCCTTTGCAAGACTAATATGAGGTCCTTCAAACTTCATGATACTGTTCTATGTTGATGTGGGCATACATTTAGGCTAGCTGCACTGCTTTCTTCAGAACCACTAAAGGCTGGCTGAGCTTTTCACTTATTTACCTCAATAGAAAACTGAAAGGAAAAAAGTGAACAAAAGAAGTCTGTTTTCCCTGTCCCACTTGCTGGGCTGTTGTCTTTGCCCTTTTCAATGAAGGAGGGGGTAGAGCTGGGTCAGAGTTGAAGAGCACTGAAAAGGAATTCAAGTCTTATGTCAAAATTTGAATGATAGTTTAGTTTGAGTGCTGAGTGCATTTGCTGAATTGAAATTTTTGTATCTGTAACTGTTTTAAGAAATAGATGATGATGAACATAACATGATAGGCATGGATTTAGTCTATGATATAGCATTACAATAAAAATCTAGCTATTTGACAAGGACTTTATACAATAGCCCTAAGTTGTGACTTAAACATAAGACCTTGTGTCCATTTACACAATCGGATGTTCTTATTTCAGGCTTTTATAGTACCTTCATTCTTACCCATTCTGCCTTTTTTATATGATGGACATTGTTTTGCAACCTTAGCAATTTTAAATTGTGTGGATTTCAACTTCCAGAATTATCCAACATGTTTGGCTGTGGAATTATAGGAAGTAATGTCTCTATGTCTTCAAATTGCTGAGATTAAGAAGCATTGTGATAGGGTACAGAGTATAAAATGGGGACATAGTTTACTTGCTTTATTTGATTTTTATCCTGCCTTTATTATTGTTTATAAATAACCCAAGGGAGCAAACATTCCAGATGCTGTTTCCTTCTATTTTTTCGACAACAACCCTATGAGGTGGGTTGGGCCAGCCAGTTTTTCATGCCAAAAGTGGGACTAGGACTCACAGTTTCTAGCACCTTAACCACTAAACCAAATAACCTTGAATATCAATGAAATAATAATGGATATTATTTTTGGTTTGATGCTTACCTTTGCTTTATTTGTTCGATTCTTATTCTGGTTATGATATCCAACCAAAAACTATTAAGATGTTAATGTGCTGGATTTTTTTCGGATAACATACAACTAAAAAGTAAGCTACAGTTGTTTGCAACTTTTTTTCTTTAATAGAAATTCATCAAAAAAGGAAACCCCTCCAAGTACACTTCTTTAACAGGATTCAAATATGCTTCATGCTTTCTATGTTTGAGGACTATTCTGTATTTGACATGAAGAGGGTTTTTTACCGTTTGATTTGATGATTTTTTAAAATAACTCCAGAAAAGAATTGTCGTTTTAAATTGTCAATTTAGCAAGTTATAATTAAGGCGAGATAAGTAGTTTTTTAGGATTACATAACATGCAGGAAGACCCAACATTTAAAGCCTCAAAAGTTGTCTCCTTCTTATGATGTTTTAATTAAAAATCTCCAGAACTCCCACTAACACATGTTCTGGGAGGATAAGGGCTAACATTTTTAAATGTTTATTAATTTATTTCAAATATCCTAGAAATAGCTCATTTAGTGCTAGAGCTAATTGGGAATAGGAAAAATGGGAGATCTATCCCCATATAAGGTTAAATTAGATGTCTTTTTCCACAATATTTGCTCATTTTAAATCAAAAGGGCTTCAATCTTAAACTTAACCCCATTTAATGCTTAAACTTTACTGGATGTAGTTAGGCTTCATTCTCAATAAACCTGCATTGGATTGTGCTGTTACTTAAGAGTCATACTAAGATGTGGATCTTAATATTAATTGTATTTTTAAATAGCAGTGTATTTTTAACAAAACCGCCCCAGTGGGAATGAAAACAGTACACAGGTTGGGGTTTGTTTGTTTGTTTGTTTAGACTTATATACCGCCCTTCTCCCGAAGGACTCAGGGCGGTGTACAGAAAACATGAA
>JANHFO010007443.1:66775-78511 GCA_032468095.1 Pareas carinatus
CGTGGGCTGATCTCCAGGCCTTCCAGAGCCCCGCGGATTGATCTCTGGAAACCCGCGGACCAATCTCCAGGCCTCCTGGAGTCCCGTGGATCATCTCTGGACCACCGGACATTGCGCCGGTCGATCTTCGGGTGCCACTCTGCCCGCTGAGCAGACTCCTAGCAGCCCACCCAGATCTACTGGCAGCCCACCAGTGGGCCAGGGTCCACAGGTTGATGACCACTGATATAGAGAGCCACAAGCAGATTTCCCCCCCTTATTTTTGCTATTGCAACTTTCAGTATATTTTGTTGATATAGAAAGCAAAAAACCTTATATTTATAACTTCAATTCATGCGCTTTAATTTTTCTAAGTTCAATTTACTTATCATTTAAACCCTCTCTATTTCAAACTAATTTCTGTAATGTTTACTTACTATATATAACCTACTAAGAAGTAAGTGCAAAAATGATACTATGCTTTATATTCTTAGCTTATTATCTCTTTTAATACCTAAATTTATTATCAACATATTATTTGAGCATACTGTTGATCACACATTTTAATTTTCATTACCTCTTTTCCTTCTGCAAAATAATTATTTGGTATTAATTAATCCCCCATTTGGTATGTACATATAGGGAATGCACAGCAGATTTTTCTTATTTTTGCTATTACAACGTTAGCTATATTTCATTTATGCCAGTGGTCGCCAACTAGTGGTCTGCGAACCACCAGTGGTCCGCAAAAGAATCCTGGTGGTCCACGAGAGAATTTGGATTTTTTAAAGAGTTGGTAAAGAAACGGCCCGCCGCAGAAAGGAGCATTGCTGGCAGGCGAGTAAATGGCCGACGGCACTCCTCGACGGGTGAAAAAAAGGTCCGCCATAGAAGCCGCAGCTCAGCCTTTTTCCGACGGCTGCGGCACCTTACTGCCTCCACTGCCTCAGTCCAGGCTCTTGCTGGCTGGCAGAGAGCGCCATGGCCATGTTCAGACCCTAGGACGGAGAGCACCCAGAGCCCGCGTGGGGCGGGTATGCAGGGAGAATGCTCTCCGTATTGGAGTCCAGGCACAGCCATGATGGGAGGGGGTAGCGATGGGGGTCTCTGCCAGCTGACAAAAGCCTGGGCTAAGGGTGGCAGGAGTGGGGTGCTGCAGCCGCTGGGAAAAGACTGAGCTGGGGCTGCGAGAGGAGCGGGGCTCCGCGACTGCCAGCAAGACTGGGCTGGTGCAGGGATGAAGCAGTCTGCTGCTGGCACTGGCAAAATGCTAGGCGGAGGGAGCAGGCCGCCAGCAGCAAAAGGCTACGCTTGGGCGGCGGCGGGAGTCCCATCCACCCTCGCAGGGCCCGCACTGTAGACAGACTGGCTCACTCCCCGGAGCTCAGCCCCCGCGCCCAGAGTGCCTTGAGCTTCACCCGCTTCACAGAAGCGTCCCGAGCTTGGCCCGCATGCCCTGAGCTCGATCCATCCCACGAGAGAGTCCAGAGCTCGGCTCTCGCATCCGGAGCGCCCTGAGCTCAGCCCACCTCACCGGAGCATCTGGAGCTCAGTCCCCATTCTCAGAGCACCCTGAGCTCGTTCCACCCCACGAGAGCATCCAGAGCTCGACCCGTGTGCCCTGTGCTTGGCCCACCCCGCGGTAACATCCGGAGTTCGGCCCATGTGCCTGCAGCACCCTGAGCTTGGTCCACCACGCGGGAATGCCCAAAGCTCAGCCCACCCCACAGGAGCATCCAGGAGCTCGGCCCATCGCCCTGAGCACCCTGAACGTGGCCCATCCCTCCGGAGCGTCGAAGCTCGGCCCAGATGCCTGAAGTGCCCTGAACTCTTCCCACCCCTTGGAAGCACCCTGAGCTCAGCACGCCCCACAGGAGCATCTGGAGCTTGGCCCATGCACCCTGAGCTCGGCCCATCCCACAGGAGCATCTGGACCTTGGCCCGCGCACCCTGAGTGCACTAGAGTGAAATTGGAACAGAAAGGCACTGGGGAAGCAGTAGCCTTTCTATGCCGTCTGAGATTGATTCCAATCCATTTTTCCCCAAATTACGTAAATTGGAGAGATTAGGAAATTCTGACCGGCTACCTTCTCTAAAGCTTGCTGTGATAGTAATAGATATTGTTGCTAATATCAGATTGTGACAGGCTGTAGCTTGTTATGTTATCTTTTGCAAAAAGAATATACATAGTAAATTACCCAAAGGTGCTTTTTTAAAAAGCAACTGAACTTTCTTGATTTTTTTTCTTTGAAAATATTTCGCTTAATTCATCTGAAGAATAGATCAGAACTGAAGTAACTTCTTGGTTGAGAAGCAAAACATTAATAAAAAAAACTTCTCCAGTTGCACTTTTGGGACAACCATGACCTGGATGATTGAGAATATCCATAGACAAAGAGTAAATTCCTTTCATAGGAATTGGTACAAAACATGCCCGAGCATGCCATGTGAACCTTCACTTACTCTTTAACTATTTAGCTCTTCTAGTTGACCATCACTATTTAGACATAGATCCTATCTTAGAAACTAGTCTGAATCATTGGAATAGGAATGAACTCTTTTGTGCTTTAAAGAGATTAGCCTTGCAGTCTAAGCACAATCACTTTAAGCATGTCAGTTTTCATCTCACAATTACAGTCTTACATCAGAGCTTTTCTATAGTAATAATATGTCTAGTTATGATTTCTTCATTTCACATATGACATCACGTGAAAACTTACTGTTATATCAAACTACAATTATTTGCATTCTCACAAATTGATTGCCAGTCTCATTAGAGATATTTACTGGATACATATTGAGTCAAATTCCTTACTTAGAAGGTCAACATCTGATACACAGAGAGTTCCCTTTGTGTTGGGAACACTGATGAAAATTCAGTGTATCTTCTAGAAGTAGACAGGCTTTTTTTTTAATATGATGATGTTTTCTGTAACATAATAATCAGGCCAAGGCCACTTCGTATAATCCTGAACCAAGTTCTTTTCATGATTTATATCTTCCATTTCAGAACATACAAAATAGCATTATTTATTGCCTGACAAAGCAAGTGATTAGTGGTCTTGGTTTATAAGAACAACTGCTTATAATTCTGTGTGTGCTGGAATGATGACTGGTATAAACTGGTAGTTTAACTGAATTGCCTAAAATTACTTATGTAGAAAAAAATGTTTTATCTCTGAGAGGACCTTATCCCATTGTGGGTTTGAGTATGATTTCAATACATTAAATGTTTGTAATTTGTAATTAAGTTTACTCTTATTTAACCAGTTTAGAGAGGTAGTTAATTTGTACGATTAGGACTGAGGGGACCCAGGTTCAAGTCCATCTTTAAATTCCGAGCTGACTTTGGCCTGTCACTTTCTTTCAAGCAATTCGCATCACAGGGTTGTTTGTGTGGACCTAACTGGGGAAGAAAGTACTTTGTTTGCTACCTTGAGCTCTTGAAAGGAAAGAGGGATTTAAACCAGTGAATAATTTTTTTCATTTTCTCTTTGATCACTTTTTCTAAAAAAGTGTCACAGCCTCCATCAATTACACAGCAGTCTCCAAAAGATTATATTATTGACCCAAGAGAGAATATTGTAATACAATGTGAAGCAAAAGGAAAACCATCTCCGACGTAAGTCCTAGATTTTTATCCATTCATTGCTTTTTACAGCCAAAGGAAAACATTAAACTGGATTGATTGTTTTGTATGCATAACTTCATTGTCTTTTTATAATTCAATCTTATATATGTCTGAAAAAAGCAGATTTGGTTAATCAGGTTTCTTCTCATTCCCATAGCTATCATAGCCTTAATATCTAAATCTTATGAAGTTGACCCAATGATTTACAGATACAAAGATAAGTTTGATTCCAGTTTAAAATAAATCATGCAAATACTTAACTGGTGCTTTTTAAGGAGTTTGCCTCTGAAATTATTTCATTTTGACATTATTTCCTTTAAAAGTATTTTCTAAATTTCATTTTGCCTAGGCCACAAAGAGCTATTAGGATCTCCCCTTTACTGCCATCTTTGGCTGTGCTTTCAAGAGGGGGGTGCAGAGGAAAAGAGAGAAATTCAATAACATGGTTGGAATACTATGCAAAATGTGTGTGTGTATATGTGTGCATGTGTATACAAGGACTTACTTGATATGTTCAAGGCAGGTCTCCCATCAGATTCAAAAGTACTATGCAACACTCAGGTACTTGTTTCTTAATTATTTGTATTTAAAATAATTGAACCAGAACCATTGCTGAAAACCATTGCTGAAATATTTATACCCAGATCTAAGTGGTCAACGTAGTTGTGGTCTAACTAAATACATTAATGGAATATTGAATCTATGCTGAGTTCTTATATTCCATAATCAAAAGGGGACTATCTTCAGTTTGATCAAATTTTGTGGTACCACTATACACATCATCCTGCTCTGATTGAATATGCTGTTAACTCTTCTAAAATTTATCTCTGTTCAATCAGATTTGGGATACCAGCATTGAGAACATGGTTTCTTAAGTTGTGTTATAATTTAACCCAATTAAGCATCGTCTCAAGTGCATCTTAATGATTTGATTGTTACATATGGAAAAAGCAGCAAATCAGGTCATACTGTATATTATCCTATAGGTCCAAATGCTTACACAGCATGTTCACAGTATTTTTAATTTTACTTCGCTATAAATATAGCATGCTAATTTTTTCAAAGATTTTCCTTTTCACAATCTACAGGCAGCAAGAGGTGATTCTACTTACCTTAAAAACAAAGGAGTTAAGAAAATATAACTTCCTAATTAGAGTGGATAAATTACAAATTTCAGTGGAGAGTTTATTAAAGAAATTCTGAAAGGAATATATGAATTCTAGGAAAAAAGATTGATATTTTAATAGAAAATCACAACGTTTCTGAAGAGGCAAATGATTGTAATAATAAGAATATAACAAATTTCTTAAGAATTTTTAGTCTTTAACTATTATCAGATATATCAGATATAAGCCTTCAATATGTGGTAGTCCCGTTTATGGCCCGTAATCAACTTTTTTGTTGTTGGAGAAAATGAAAAGAAAATTAAAATCGATTGAATAGAGATAAGTGTTTTAAGCAAATTGTTGTCTTTGCTTCTCAAATTTTTAATTGGTTATCCAAATACTATTATTATTTATATTGGCTTTAAATTATTATAACTTGTACATTCTCTTAAAATAAGTTTTTTTAATAAATAAAGAATTTTTTCAGTGTTTTTATTTTATTGATAGCTTTTCATGGACACGTAATGGAACTCACTTTGATATAGATAAAGATCCACGAATAAGAATGAAGCCTCACTCAGGAACTCTTTTAATAAATATTATTAATGAAGAAAGTGGAGGAAAAGCAGAATTATATGAAGGTGTTTATCAGTGTACAGCAAGGAACGAGCTTGGAGCAGCAATTTCCAATAATATTGTAATAAGAGCATCCCGTAAGTTTAATATTCATACAACATTTTGGTTCTTGCAAATAGTTTGAAATCCTTGTTTTTATGTAACAGACACCATTCTGTTTATTAACTTGCATTTAAAATTATGCATAATTTTCACTTTGTCTGACATTTATGCTATATTAAAGTCATTTCCTTTCCTGGTTTTTCTTTTCATTCTAAGACTGGTATTATTGTTTTTTTTCCTATGTAGGATCTCCTTTGTGGACTAAAGAAAAGCTAGTTCCAATAAGAGTTACTGAAGGTCAATATGTAATTCTTCCCTGCAGGCCACCAGCAGGGTTACCACCACCTATAATATTTTGGATGGATAACTGTAAGTTACATGTGAAACTCATATGACACTATTAAAGTAAAATTATATTTTCAGTTTTTCTGTTTCTGATGACCCACTGATTATAGCAATAAGACATATGAGATAGGTTTCATTATTTTACATATCAGTTGCAATTCAGATTCATTGGAAATTCATTTTGTCTCAGGTTTATAATAACGTGGACTACAAAATGATTGATAAATCCTGATGCTTCAACAGGGAAATCTTATATTGTGGGAGTAATAAAATGTGTTCAGCTGTACCAGTCGTACAAAGCCCAGAAGATTAGCTGTAGTCCAGAATGGCTCTAACATATCCCTTCAGGACCACTTATTCCCATCAGTATTTGTCAGACAAATTAGATATACTTAAGTGAAACAGGTGCAGGCGGGGAGCTAAGATAAGACTGTGCTACTATTATTTCATCTAGTGAATTTTATGGAAGTAGATACAGTGCTGAGGAGCATGAGTGTTATCATTTGAGAACTGGAGTCATCCCTAATGTTGCTGTTTTGAAAATGGAGGGTAAGTTTCTATCACCTGGATCTGGTGAACCCTTTATTGAGGGAGGGACTAATGCCACCTGTCTTGAAGGATGCACAGGTGCACTTTATCTTGAACATATGTTCTCGGGCTTTGACTGCCCTAGAAAATTACTATTCGCAATTACCATACAATCTTCCCTTGCCAAGGAGAGTAGACAAGATAGTGGCTCTTAGATTGGAAAGTGTCCAAGAATGAGGCAAATTATGTGAATTCTTTTCATCTAGGGTTCAGGCCTGGCCATTGGTCAGAAAAAGTGCCAGTCATGCTAGATGATCTAAGACTGGACATTGGTATGGTGAGAACCCTCACCTGGTCCTCTTGCATTTATCAGTGATGTTTTGACCATAGAATCCATCTGTGCTACTGTACTGTCAAAGCTTGGGGTTTGGAGCCATTATGTTACAGTAATTCTAATTCTTTCTGAATGGTCAATTTCTCACATGCAGAAAACAAATGATGACATGTATCCAATAGCATAATCGTGCTAATATATCACTTATGTGCTTGCCTCAGATGTCATGGTATCATATATGTGCACAATTTGTGTGATAATAACACACATATTTTGATCTCATTATGAAATGTTGCAATGCTTCTGTTTGGAACTGACAAGGTTAATTGTGGAAACAAAGGCACTGTTTTCATGATGAATGTAATTGTGATTTCCCCAGATTTCTGTCTCCTGTCTTTCATATTGTTTCTGTAACTAGTATAATTATATTAACATGACAAGTCTATGTTAAAATTATAATATGCTTTTAGGAGATAGCTCCTGTTACAATGCAAGTTTAAATTCGGCATAATGATTATGATCTGTATTTTTATCTCTATTTCCCCAGTATAATAAGCAGAATTTCAACAGAAATTCTGAATTGTTATCAAAGACATTCCTCACCTTCATAACCACACATCGAGCCTTTTATTCAAGCTGTTAAGACACAGATAGAATTAAATTGGATGCTACAAATTGATTGTGCTAGGGACAGGGCTGAAAATGTTTAATAAATCAATAGACTTATTGATGTTTATCAATTTTTATTATGTAGATTTCCAAAACCAAAGTTCTATATTAGAAAGCAATCTTATATATTTCCTTTTATGTGACAAGAAATGACTAATACACTTGAACTGTTTCAGACTATGGTTTATGGTATAATTCCAAGTGATTATTTAAATATTTAAAACTGCCTCTCCTGTAAAAGAGTGTATTCTTGAATCGACTTGTCCAGTTACTAAAATCTTAGCAGTTCTTTTCTTAGCAATGGTGCTTAGAACAATAGATTTTCATGAAATGCTTGCTTACACTATTTTAAATACATTTCATATCTTTATTTTTGTGTAACTGTTAATAGTGATTGTAATGTGATTAATGGAGAATGTTTTCGTAGCTCATCTACAGTTAGATATCTTTTTTATAACTTCTGTTGATGAACAATAATATACGAGCTAACAACAGATACAAACTCAAAGTGAACCGATCCAGACTTGATTGCAGAATATATGACTTTAGTAACAGAGTGGTCAATGCCTAGAACTCACTATCTGATGATGTGGTTACATCCTCAAACCCCAATAAATTTAAACTCAAACTGTCTACAGTGGACCTCACTCCATTTCTAAGAGGTCTGTAAAAAGAGGGGCGTGCATAAGCGCACTAGCATGCCTACCGGCCTTGTCCTACTGTTCCCATTTATTTGAACTCATTTATATGTTTATATGTTTTTATTTTCACTTTTTGTTATTGTTGATGTTGATTATATGCTTGACTAAATAAATAAATAAAAATAAACTTTAATATTTTTATATACTTTTATTGTATAAAAAACAGACTACCTTATATGAGTCAGATTATTTCTTCCACTGTGATTCTTCTATATTCAGCAATTGTTGCCGCTTTCCCCTATCCTATCCTACGTTACCCTGTGAGGTTCTTGGAACTCTCTTTCTAATTAATTGAAATAGAATTGTGTTATGAATTATAAGATGAAGCTTTCTCTCAGTATCCCTGTGAGTGAAAAAAAATCATAACATTGTAAATAGATTTCAAAATCAGTTGAATAGAACATCTTATTCTACTTCTGTGAAGATACTGTACTTTAAAGAATGTTAGATGGTAGTCTCAGTTTTCACCACCATCACTTCATTCTACTGTTCACATTGTTTCTATTATAGTATATTTTGTAAGCCAAAATGAGATACACATTCATGAGAATAAAGTACAAATATGTGAAATAATGGCACAATAGTTTAAAAATCAATGGTTACTTCGCAATGAAATTACAGTGATGTTATCTATAAATATGTAACATTGATATTACTTTGATGGCCCATATTCTACTCTTCAACATTTGGCAACACTCCTTTTTTATTCCATTGTAAGCTAAACATTTTAAAGTGATTCTAGATTGCCAATTGATGTCAGAGAAATGTAGCCATTATGAATGAAAAATGGAACAATGCTAGTTTAAATACTGCCTACAATTCTCTAGCTATCACAATTCTCAAAAATATGAACCAGAAAGATTAAATAGGCTCAGTATCAAGTGGCATTCCCTTGAATCTGATTTGTTAAATCAGCCACATGGGCATCTTAGTTCCTTAATCTATTTGAAGAAAGCTGCAAAACGTCTTTGTACTGCCCATTTCATTAAAAATGTTTGAATGTGAATGATCATGCCTTATATGGCTTTACTTTTTTAAATGTAAGATTGCATTTCTTTAAAAAAAGAACATGAAATGTATTGTTTTCCAACATGCAACAGCTTAAATTTATTGTGGAAAGATAAAAATATAAAATCATATTTTATAACCGCACCTTCCCAGATGATGAGACAATAGGGTTATGGCAAGCACAGCAAGCAAGATTTCCCAATAGCATAAAACCTGACACATTGGCCAAAGATGAGCAAAAGCTGCTTTGCAGAGTCTTCCAGATAAATTGTTTGCTCTTTAAAACAGCATGAGTATAAGAGCTTCTCCCCAACCCCCACTGCTTTGTTTTCTGTAAGAAATCTCTATTGTTGAATAATAATTGATCCCAGCATTCCATCTGAAAAAAGCAAAATTCTTGGGGCCTTCCCTGCTTGAAATTAATTGCAGACCAAGCAGAGTTGAAAGTCCAATTGTCCAGGATATTTTATTACAAAAATACGCTGTAATGGTTTCATATTCCAGTTTTTGACAGACTGGCTAAGCAAATGGAAACCTATCATCATGTTTATCTGTCTTTGAATCCTTGTTGTAAATCCCTGCAAAAATCAATGCCAGAATCTTAGCACTGATCACCAAAAACTCTATCCATATTGTAGAAAAGCAGTATACATACTGGAGTCTCTGGCAAAAAAGGGGGGATAGTACTGTGACTGAAAACTCAAGGCTATTTCTATAATTATTTGCTTATAACTAATTGTTTAATTGAATAGTCACTGTAAAAAACAAACATCAGGTTAGGTTGAGTTGCTAAGGTTTATTTTTTATTTTTTGCTGCTCTTGCAGCTTGAGAAAATCTTGCAAGTGTTTATGCATGCTCTGAATTATCTGAACACATGCTTTGCCATTTCTGTCAGGAAGTGTCTAAAGGGCATCTGGAAAGCCAATGTAAATGAAGGCACCAAAAGCAACCTTTAGAAAAAACAGTCAGAGGAAACATGCAGGAAAGGGACAATTCCCCTGAATATTATATCATACGGAATAAGGAGTTCTACCCTGTGCTGTAAGCTATGATCTTGTTCCAGGAAAGCACTTAAGGACATAATCAACTTTAATCAAATGCCTAGTCCTATTTGGTACCCTTTTCAAAAACCATATGGCTCTGATTTTTGAAAGCATTCTTATAGCTTCCTTTCAATAGGATCTCAACTGGAGCACTTTGAGGACACTAGTTTTTTGTGATATAAGAGTCCATGTGTGATTCATTTTTGGCAAGATTTGAAATTATGCTAAAACTATGATTTGATGGAGAGGGTAATGCCTGATTACCTAGCTTCTTTAGTCCTTATGTTTCAAATGAATGTGCAAGCATGAAAAAAAACTAACAGAGGCCAAAATGAATGTCAAAGATTCTGAACTACCCAACCCTCCCCAATCACAATGAAGTACAGTCTTAGGGCTAAACTTAGCTCTTACTTTGCAAAGGGAAAATAGCACTAGATTTGCCAAGAAACACAGCATGCAGTGTGGCACATTTGAAAAATTCAGTGACTATTTGAAAAATACCATGAATATTTGGAGATGCTAAATATCATCACCAATGATTTTAAATCTATGCAACCTTCAGAAATATATCTTCTCTTTGTATTCCCTGCCTTTTAGCACATTATCTATTATGCCTTTTTTCTTCAGAAGACCTATCTCTGAATCTATAGTAATATTTGTCAAAAACAATTCATTTATCATTCATTTTCCACTCACTTATGTCTGACTCATCGCTATATCTCAAAAACCATAAAAGCTACACTACTGAAAATTCATACATACCTTTGCTTCCCATCTACGAGCAAACTACAACAAAGATTTCTCCCAAAAATTATTTTTAAAGGAATTATTTAACATTTATTGAAAAGGAGAGGAGCCAACCTGTGCTGGGCCAATTCGAGGAGGCAGTGGAAAGGGGCATTCAGAAGTCAAAGACAAGGGCAGTTTCAGTGAGATTCGTGGCAGAGAGAGGAGCAGCAAGGCAAGGTGCAGCAGGGTAGGTGAGTGATGCATGACTCTCCCTACAGTCTGTCCTGGCTTCCACGCTGCTGTTGGAGATTGGCCCGCGGGGCTCCAGGAGTCTTCTAATTAGGCCCGCGGGTCAATCTCCAGGCCTCCCGGAGCCCCACGGATTGATTTCTAGTCACCCACGGGGCTCGGGAAGGCTTCTCATTAGGCCCGTGTCCCAATCTCCATGCCTCCCGGAGCTCTGCAGATCGATTTCTGGGCACCCGTGCAGCTCAGAGAGGCTTCTAATTAGACCCACGGCCCGATCTCCAGGCCTCCTGGAGCCCCGTGGATTGATCTCTGGGCACCGGCTAGCTGATTAGAAGCCTCCTGGAGCCCTGCAGGTGCCCAGAAATCGATCTACGGGGTGCCCACAGGCCTGGAGATCGACCCACGGGGCATCTGGAGGCAAGCAGATCAACCTGCACAACAGTGGGGCCCAGAACTTGACTCAGCTAGCATGCAAGTGAAGAGAAGAGAGTGGAGCCAGAGCAGTATGTCTATCTCTCTCTCTCTCTCTTCCCTCCCTCTCTTTTTCATGCTGTGTGTGTGTGTCATTCTGTCTCTGTCTGTTTAAGAAAAAAGGGAGAGAGAGAGAAAAAGAGGGGGAAAGAAAGCAAGAAAGAAAAAAGAAAGCAAGAAAGAAAGAAAGCAAGCAAGCAAGAAAGAAAGAAAGAAAGAAAGAAAGAAAGAAAGAAAGAAAGAAAGAAAGAAAGAAAGAAAGAA
>JANHFO010007443.1:93553-105402 GCA_032468095.1 Pareas carinatus
AAGGGGAGAGGAGGGAGGAAGGAAGGGGAGACGGGAGGAAAGAGAGAGAGAGGAAGGAGAGGGAGGGAGGAAGGAAGGGGAAAGAGGAAGGAAGGAAGGGGAGAGGGGAAGAAGAGAGAAAGGAAGGGGAGAGAGGGCCAAGGGGAGGGAGGAAGCAGTAGAGAGGGGGAGAGGAGATAGGAAGGAAGGAAGGAAGGCGAGAGAGGGGGGAAGGAAAGGGAGAAAGAGAGAGAGAGATTCTGCAAAATGAGGTTGCCAGCTAGCTGACTTGAAAAGTTTCCCCTGAATGCAACGCCTGGCTGCCAGAGGTGAGAATGCAGCCTTCCGCCTTTCCTTTTTTGAACGGTGCGGAGAGGCTGCTTGCAATGTAGCCTTTGAAGGCGACGGCAGCATGGCTCCATCCTCCTCAGTACACTGTGGAAAGAGAGGTTGGGACATCAGCAGGAGATAAATCAGGGAACAGCAGGAAAAAGTTTGCCCCGGCAGCCGGAGGAGAGGACAGGAAACCCAATTCAAGAGTCCTTCAGCTGTCAATCTGAGGACATCCCGCACTAGGCGCTCCCCAAAAGGCAGCCCTTCTGCTCGACACTGGTGCTGGTCAGAGAATGAAAGAGAGAGCAGAGAGAGAGAGACATACAGAATGAGAGACAGACACACATACATACAGAGAGAAAGAATAAGAGGGACAGAGAGAGAGAAAGGGATAGACACACAGAGAGGGAATATCACACACACACACACACACACACACACACACACACACAGTGCTCTGAGTCTTCACTCCCCCCCCAGTGCGCACCTATCTCTTGCTGGCAAGAGCAGCACCTTCCAATACCAGTTGCTGAGCCCAGGGAGGAGGAGGCAGGCGGTTCGGGTGGGGGTGCAGCGTGGGGGGGGGCGCAGCCTGCCTTGGAAGACTAATTTTATACATGGGATTGCTGATCGCGTACCTAGCCCCCTGCCACGTGACGGCAGCCCTGCCTGAGCTACTCAGTGTCATCGCCGAGGTGGCGGTTGAGACTCCCAGACTAATAGTCATACTCCCACCTTCTGGAATGATCTCCCCCCAGAGATTCAACTTATCTCAGACCTCTGTGCCTTCCACCACGCCATAAAAATGCACTTATTTATCCAGGCCGGTCTGGGCTAGCCACATCTTCCTTCTGCTTACAAACCAGTATTAATTTTACCCTAATTTTATAATCTTATTTTTAAATCATATATTTGTTACAAATTGGTTTTAAATTACAATTTTAAATTCAGCCTGTTATATATATATATTTAGTAGTTTTATATGTGTTGTATATTGTTATTCGCTATTTTTATTCTGGCTATGCACCGCCCTGGGTCTCTTCAGAGAGAAGGGTGGTATAAAAGTTCTGATAAATAAATAAAAAATAAATAAATGGGAGATTTCAACCTAACCATCTGCTGGTGAGGCATCTGAAGTGGCTCGGGAGTTCATGGCTTCCATGACGGCCATGGACCTGTCCCAGGTAATTCATGGCCTCACACACGCTGGACCTGATTTTCATCTCTGACCAGTGGTTGGATGGCCTGGTATTAAGGGATGTAATTCTAGAACCCTTGTCATGGTCAGACCATTCGCTCCTTCGACTTGACATTCTGTTCACCACACCCAGCCACAGGAAGGCAGAGCCAATGAAATGGTTCCACCCCAGGTGCCTGATGGATCCGGATCGGTTCCAGAGGGAGCTTGGGCCATTTCCCGAGTCTCAAATTTGATAAATAAATAAATAAAATAAATGTCCTAGCATGATTTTTCAGGCTCCTCGTAAATATAAGCTCTACCCCCAAAATAAGCCCTAGTTGATACCTTCAGCCAGACTGATGCATTTACCGAACCTACGTCCATTCCAAGTGGAGACCGAACAGCAAAAATAAGCACTACCCCCAAAATAAGCCCTAGTGCATAATTTGGAGTAAAAATTAATATATGACCCAGTCTTATTTTCGGGGAAACATGGTATTTAAAAATCTAATAAGGAATGCATGACTTTAAAAATTCTTATTGTCTTTCCTGGCCCTGAATTCTATGAGAGATTGTCACCACTTATCAGAAATGATTCAGGTAAAGAACATAGATGCATGATGGCAAACCCGTTAGACACCGAGTGCTCAGATGAGTTGTAACTAATAAATCATGATGTCATTGCCCAGTGCTGTTACTCTCTTTCTGAGCATACACTTGGCCCCTGTGATGTCATCACCTGGCGCTGCTACTCCTTTCTGAGCATGCTCAGCTCTGGGGCGATGCTGGAGTGACCTGGCTCGCATGCTGACAGAGAGGGGGCTCTGTGTACCTGCTGTGGCACGCGTGCCATAGGTTTGCCGTCACTGAGGTCGATCATATTTCCTCTTTTCTGTTGAGTCTTAAAAGACTCACAGACTCACATTAGCAGCACTAACACAGCTGTCCACCTGTTTCTTCTCTAATGTTCACCTGCTCCTTCACTCTTAAAGCAAAAATTAGTTTCTGACTGTGACAGAGGTTGAAAAAAGAAGCCTCTTCCTCAATAAGTTAAAAACATCAAATCTGTGTGAGCCTAGATAAGACTACATGCCAATGTAGAGGCTCTGATAACTATGTAATTCTGAAACAGTTTTTTTGCAGTTATTGAATGTATTTTTATTTTATTTTTGTGTAAAGAGGTGGTTGTTTTACATAAAATAGTGCTATAAACATTACCACAATTCATAAACTGAAACTGCTGGTGAACCATGAGAAAAAAAGTTTTCATTTATTGTTACCTTGTAATGCAAAACAGATGTTGGCACTGGAACTTATATAAGAATCTGCCTTTGTTCTGCATTGTTTACCAGCAAGGTCAGTTGTACATTTTCATTGCAGTTGCATGCCAGTGGTCACACAATCATATTGTAAACAAGCTTGTTCAGAATGGTTTCTAGAAAATAATGGTCCTTTACTTCCTTTTTCAGATCGTCCTGATCCACCTTATGATTTAGAATTAACAGATCATTTAGAAAGAAGTGCTCAACTCACTTGGATACCGGGCAGTGAAAATAATAGCCCCATTACAAGTATGATTGTTCTATTTATTTGGATGTCATTTAGCATTATATTGTTTGCAATAAACAGCACTTGTTTGATTGTTTTCATTTAAATGACTGATAAAATAGGCTTCTGAAAAGTGCCTCTGCATAAGCACTGAAATGCAGTGCAAAATAGCAATGTAAATGACCCATTTATTTATACCACTTACTAATATAAACTACCTATTCTATAGCAATGTCCTCTATTTTTCTGAATCAAAACACATGAGATGTTACTTCTTTGATCCAGTTTTCCACTTAACGTTCAGAAATATTGTGTCATGATTTTATTATAATCCATGCCAAGATCCAATTCTGAAAAGTCTAATTGCTTTCAAGTAAAATTTAACCTTAAGAATTTTCCATTTTCAATAACTAGCAACACTCTTGGTATAATAACATACTGTTTTTTCAAAAAATGTGTATTTGGCTAGTTATATGAGAGAAAAAGAAGGTTTTATGAAGCAAAATTTACTTTAAATTTATTTACAGGGTTTATTATTGAATATGAAGATGCTTTGCGTGAACCAGGAATATGGAATTACCAAATGGAAGTCCCTAGCGTGTTCACAACTATAAAGTTAAAGTTATCACCATATGTGAATTATTCATTTCGCGTAATAGCTGTCAATGAAATTGGAAGGAGTCAACCAAGTGAAACTTCTGAACAATACTTTACAAAATCTTCAAGTAAATAAACACTTTTATCTGCTTAATATGTAAATGGCATTCAACTATTGTGGTATAAATTTTACTTAAATATAAAAATTTAAATTTTTAGAGCCAGATGACAATCCTATTAACGTTCAAGGGATTGGAATGGAACCTAATAATTTGGTGATCACTTGGAAGGTAAGCTTTTTGAAAACATCAAATGCTGAAGGCAGTATGACTAGTATTTCCTTTTCCCAAATGTATGGCAAAAAAATTCACAAAAACAGCAGAACATTTTTAAAGATTGATTTGCTGTTGTATAAAAATGTCATTGTACTTCCATTAATATCACTTAACCTGTGGTACTTGAATTATATGATGACATTGCTGCATACTTTTCTATAAAGCAATGTAGTGTACATTTAGTAGCAAATAAGTGAAAGGGACTTGAAATTAGAGTACTAATTTCTAGTGATAATGCTAAAACAGAGAACCGACTTCATTGTCAGCACCCATATATACATATATAATGTATGAAAGCAATATATGAAGTCTGTAGCTCTTCAATTTATGATAGATTGTTCCATTAGGGTACTTTTATTTTCATTATGCCACTCATTATACAAGATTATAGAAGGAATTGTACAAGTTTTTAGAAGGAAGTGATTTTTTATTTTGTCATTTTCCCGCTCCCCTTTTTAGTCCATTCCAGTCCCATTTCTTTTTATAGAATGTTTTTGGACTGGATGCCAAAGGACATTTTGCCTACTGTTGCCTCACTTGAGATTTATTTTAGACTGAAAAGCAAGGCAAAGAGTCCCTAAATTAGTAAGATTCTTTAAAGTGTATGCTATGCATGAATATAAGAACAATTTCTGATTAAATCACCACTTTCTAGCAATCATTAGAACAAAACTATTAATTTTATATTATCTGCATCTTCTTTTCTATGGCTAATTAAGAACCATAACTTTGTTATTTTTCATTTTAGCCTTTAACGGATTTTCAATCCAATGGTCCAGGGCTTCAGTATAAAGTCAGTTGGCGGCAGAATGATGGTGAAGATGAATGGACATCAGTTACAGTTGCAAATGTATCTAAATATATTGTAGCTGATACACCAACTTTTGTTCCATATGAGATAAAAGTGCAAGCATTAAATGACTTGGGACCTGCACCTGAGGCTTTAACAATAATTGGACATTCTGGAGAAGACTGTAAGTTTTTTTTAGTTTTTATTATAATTTTTGCTTTAGCTGACTTTTCTGAAGCTTCAAGTAGTAATAATATTGTAGTGCAAATATAGAATTCAGAATTAATTTTCTACATTTATGAAATTCAAAGTACCTTATGAACACATGGAAGTGATTCTAAACTTGGTTTTTTTGCTTATGTCTCTTGTCAGTGCCAATGATTGCTCCAGGCAGTTTACAAGTACAAGTTGTAAACAGTACATTAGTGAAGGTACAGTGGGATCCAGTTCCATTAAAGTTTGTACGGGGTCATCTTCAGGGATACAAAGTAAGTTAACCGTAGAAATTTCTTAAACAACTTTGAATGTAAAAATATCCACAGTTGTACTTGAGTGAGAATTTTTCTTATTTGTTTATTTTACTTGCTTTAATTGTTGAGAAGCTAGATCAGAGTAACTACTTTCATTATTTTGTGTATCTTGGTCTATGACAGTGATGGCTAATGTTTTAGACAGGCTCTGGCTAATGAGTTGCAGCTCATGACATCATTGCCTGGCACCCCTACTCTCTTTCTGAGCATGTACATGTTCCCTGTGATGTCATCACCTGGCGCCGCTACTCTCTTTAGCAATAGCAGTTAGACTTATATGCCACTTCACAGTGCTTTATAGCCCTTTCTAAGTGGTTTACAGAAATCGGCATATTGCTCCCAACAATCTGGGTCCTCATTTGACCGACCTCGAAAGGATGGAAGACTGAATCAACCTTGAGCTAGTGGGACTTGAACTGCTGAACTTACTGGCAGTTGACTGTTAACAGAAGTAGAATACAGTACAGCACTCTAACCACTGCGCCACTACAGCTCTTTGTTAGCATGCTCATGGCCCTGTGATGTCATCGCCTGGCACCACCACTCTTTTCTGAGCATGCTCAGCTCTGGGGCGATGCCGAGGAGACTTGGTTCATGTGCCAGCAGAAAGAGCTCTGTGTGCCCACTGCGGCACACGTGCCATAGGTTCGCCATCATTGGTCTATGAGGATGGGCTATTATTTACACTTAAACTTTCCTTGTAACATATATAACATAAATTCTATATTCTGTCATACCAATATTTAGTCTTGGATTGAATGTGCATACAAAATAAGTAAATTATTATCACATTTATGTATTTATTTTATACTAGCTATTTCCCAAGCAGTTCTATAATTTTTCACAACCCTGTGAAATAGATTATGTTAAGAACTAATGAAATCAAAGTTAGCTAATAACTTCAGTATTTGAGTGCAGATTTGCAAGCAGTTTATCTTCTTCAAATACTACCATAGTCTAATATGAAAATATATTAAATATGTTAAGGATTTAATATGACTTTGCACTGATAATTTAAGGTCACTCAACTGGATAGTCATGGCTAGAGAAGAAATCAATGGATTTCCATTAACTAAATTATTTTAAATGCTTATTTAAATATTATTGTGGATGTAGCATGCTAAATTGCTTATCTCAAAATGCATTTGGGCTGTATAATATAATGCAATCTCAGAACAGTAGAAATCAATGTTTAAAATATCCAAATCTATTTAGATTTACTATTGGAAAGTCAAACATTTATCTGGAAGAATTAAACGGCATGTGGAAAAAAGGATGTTGACTTTCAGTGGAAATAGAACACATGGAATGGTGCCAGGACTAGAGCCTTTTAGTTTTTATAAACTGAATGTAAGAGTGTTTAATGGGAAAGGAGAAGGACCACCGAGCCCAGATGAAACATTTAAGACTCCAGAAGGAGGTATGTAATTGAATAACTCAGATATTTACGTTCCACATTCTGAGTAAAGTATTAACTGGCCATTTTCATTATTAAAAATAATAAAACTGATTCTGATTTTTAACAAAGCTATTTAGAAGACAATGGGACATGACCAAATACCAGTAAAATTAAAATATAGGAAGGTGATATGTAAGTCTTTAAAGGTATTATTGAAATTGTACCAGGGCAGCATATAAGTAACATTAAGACATATTAGACAAAGAGTATACTCATGTCTGTCACATATAACAACTGGGGTACTAAGGAATGGAACTATGAAGAGAGACATTAATAGTAAATATGAAGACAGAAATTAACTGTCAAGTTAGTCAGACATGGAAAATAAAGCATTGTTAGTTGACTTTGGCAGATAGCCACATATCTGCAAAATTCAGAGTCATATCAGCAGTGATTAGTAACTTCCAGAAACTGCATCCAAATTTTAGGAACTCTGCAAATAATCTGAAAGTTGTGTTTATATAGTTACGATATAGATAGTAATTATTGATATTGTATTAAATAAAATACAATGATAATTTAAAAGGAACATTCAAAATGTTGCGTATAATATTTGAATTTTATTAAAATTAACTTTATGTTGTATGTGTGTGTACATGTGTTTTTTAAAGTTCCCAGTGCACCCTCTTTTTTGAAGATTACGAATCAAAATCTGGATTCTCTTACCTTGGAATGGGGCCCACCTTTTCATCCAAATGGTATTCTAGTGGGATACACATTAAAGTTTCAACCAAGTAAGTAAAATTTTAACAAAAAATGAGTACACAAAGTGTATCTTTATTGAATAATTAATAGTATCCTTTTATATTGATTGGTTAATACTTTTTCTGTAGTAAGCAGTTTTGAAAGTTTACTTTCATAGTGTTCTGTCTGTATTCTTACAATGCAAAACACATGAAAAGGAAGATAGCACAGGATTTCCTTGTAAAAACTATACAATAACCTTTTTCTGCTTCAGAGAAAAGCGTGTATTATGTCTTGCGGACAAAAGGTTCAGAAGATGCAGACAGCACAAAAGTTTGCTTAGTGAGCATTGATATTTGGTGCTGCTGACCTGCATTGTATCTTAAGAAGATGTAATGACAACTTCTAAACTAGAAATTAGGAAGCTAATTAAGTGAACTTGTAAGCTGTACACATTACTTTCAAAACTACGACTTTGTAGGCCTTTGAAATCTATACATGCAGGAAGCTACAGAACAAGTTCACAAAAGTTTACTGCTCTACTTTAGAAGCAGGATTATTCGGCTTATATCGCACGTTCATGCAAACAGTTTATACTATCTGAATAGTGCTAATGCAGTATGTCAATAGCAGAATTCAGTATGTTCAATATATGCTTGCCTTCAGTAGTTGAATACAAAAGAGGTTTCCAAATTAATTGTATGTTTTATTCTATATAACGACAGTTAATAGTACTCACGAATTAGGTCACTTGGAAGAGATCAATATTCCCGCCAATGAGACCAGCTTGATTTTAAGCAATCTGAATTACAGCACTCGATACAAGTTCTATTTTTATGCACAAACATCGGTTGGATCCGGAAGTCAAATAACAGAAGAAGCAGTAATAATTATGAATGGAGGTAAGATGGGTATGTGTAAGGAGTATCAATTTAAAATACTTATGTTATTTGTGTAAATCCCATCTTTACTTGTGTAACTCAAGGTAGTATACAAAATAGTATAGATTCTGTATTCCTGATTTTCCCACAAAATCTCAATGGAGTGAGGTAGGCTGAGAAAGTGACTTGTCCAAGGTCACCTGTCTGGCTTCCATTTCTAAAGGAAGACTTCAAGTTCAGATTCAAGTAACTGCATAGATTTTCTAAGAATGACTATATGCATTGGGGAATAATTATTCATTTTTACAGATCATTTTTATCCTTGAAGTATCAATATATCTTAATTTTTATATCTAGAAAAGCTGTTTAATATAGAAGAAACACAGATGTTAATATACTAGCATATATTTGGGGTTACTATGTGGAATTATACTTTAGCATTTTTATTGAGCTTTCAAAAATATTATTTGATTATAGAAATAGGAAACTCATGTTCTAATCATCTTTTTAGAGCTACTGTATAGAGATATATGCTATGTTATCTAATTCTGAATGTCTAGAACAAACAGCTTGTTACAACATATTCTAGGATTCTACAGCACTGTTGATTCAAAGGTTGAATGGTACTTTAGAGCTCATGGGAATACACATGTGGCACCTTTCTGAAATTCATTAAACCCCTGTAACATAGCTGCCAGTTGTATACAAACAATGGATGAATAAATTGATTAAATAATAAATTAATCAATTGATTATTAATAAATTTAACAATTTTAAATTTAATCATTAAATCAATTAAACAAATACATCAGTTGGTATATTCACCAATCTTGTATCACAAAATAGGTATTAAAACCAAAATCAGTCTGTAAGATCCTGAACCATAGCAACTAAGCATTCCATGAAAAGACCTCAATAAAATATTTTTGCAATATCAAATATGTGGCAGAAAATACATGGATTAAAAAAACCTTATCACATTGGCAAATGCAAGAAAAGAGACTTTGATATTCAATTAAGATCAAATTAAATAGATTGTCGAGTGTACGATTCCTTAACTTGGCATAATGTTTGCACATTGTTTGTTAGGATATTATTGTTTTGTACAATAAAATCTTTCTTATGTTCTGTTCATACATGTCCTTTTACCTGCAGTTTGGGAGAGCTTTTTCACTAACTATATATCCATGAATTGTAAGACTGAATGCTAAGGGCTTTGTTAAAAAGATTAAATCTGTTAAAGAGTAGTAGTTTAAAGTAAATCCATACCTACTAACTGTTTTTTATTTATAAACTCACAATTGTAAATCAATGGCTGTTAACTTTGTTATTCTCTAATTCCAATACCTTTTCATTTAACTGCTTGCTTTCATGCTTTAATATCAATGAATAGATTAGTGCTATAATTAATAGTTCTTTTGTATTTCTTTTGATGTAACCGGTAACATGGTTATCTAGTGTTCTTTTATTTTCCTCTACTCATACTTGTATTCTTGGATATAATTGCAAGTTAAAAGTAACCACTGATTGTGTGGATTTTTTCTGAGTTTTCTATATTTTTTAAAAAAGTTGATGATAAGAAGGAACAGTGGAGTTCCATAAATAAGGTCCTAATAAGAAAGTATTTATATATTACCTTAAGGTTTTTCACTTACTGGTTCAAAAAACTAGAACAGTATATACTGCCTCATTCTTTTTCTCCATTATATATCAAAATGATGTTTCTGTAGTGGTTATAGTTTTTACAAGGACAAGTTGCTAGCCCAATACCCAAACCTCCTCCTTTCTCATCCGGGCTTGGGATCAGCAAATGGCTGATATGCTACATAGCATGGGAGGTTCTAATGCTTAATCTACCAATTTAATTGATAAGCTTGACAAAACCAAATTTTGCTGTTGATCACTACATAAATAGTAAAAGTGCCAATTAATTTAGACTTTAAGTCATTTATAGTCACACAGCTATCACTGCTCGTTGTAAAGGTATCAGTCACAATGCCACCTATCTTTTGAATGTGCTGAACAAAACAATTTCAGTTTAGTGGATAGGACAATAACTGTTGTGTTTCCCTTTGCTGTGGTTAACTGATTGGATAGGCTGGAATGGGCTATTTGTTTCTAAGATTATAGAACTTCCAGATTAACCAAGTCTGACTATTGCTACAAGTAGTCTTTTCTTACTTATATAATAGAAGGAGGGCCAGGGTTATTGACCTGTAATTCATGTCGTTGAATTAGGGTGCTGGAAGTTTTAATTCAGTAGCATTCTTTATCAGTGGTCTACACATCCTCGTGTTTGTTCTTGACCTCTTCAGAGTACTGTACTGTACCAACAAAACATTGATGTAGGATTGTTACTTGTAGAACACATTAGTGTTCCAAAGAAAATGAAGCTTCTCAGTAACTAAATATAATCTTTCTTGCTATTTCATTAATGAATGTGTTACATACAGTGTTTCCCCGAAAGTAAGACATTCTCCGAAAATAAGACCTACTTACAGTTTTGCCTCTCACTGAAATATAAGGCATCCCCCGAAAATAAGGCCTCTCCGATAATAAGGCCTCGGACTTCTGGTTCTGGGCAGCCTCGGTGGAAAAATAAGACATCCCTTGAAAATAAAACCTAGCACATCTTTGGGTGCAAAAATTAATATAAGACAGTGTCTTATTTTCGGGAAAACACGGTAGTTAGTGGTTAAGTTTATTTGCTGAACTATTTCATTAAGACTTCTTTTCATTAAGTACCAATAAGAAATACAGTAATATCTTGCTGAATATTATTTTATTTTATTTTATTCCAGGCAATAGTTGATAGCCTTTCATGTCTTCTCTTTTAAATAGTACTGTAACAAAAGAGATATTTGAACTTATTCAGTTAATCTTCTTGATTGATGGAACTTCTGTTTCTTCTAGCTCTTTCTGTAGGCTCAAAAAATCCATTTTTAATTATAAAAATATATTTCAGAGCAGATTCAGGGAAAGGATAGGTAGGTACAGGGAAAAGAGGAAAGGAGTAAGTATTAAAATATTTCCTAGAAAGGAAACTTTATGAAAATGTTGTAATTTGTATATTTCTACTATCTTCAGTGGTTTTCAAGGCATTTTTCTAGTACTTTTCAAAATCGAAATTGAGTTACAGTGTTTAACAAAGAATTTTAATACCAATGCAAAAACTGGAACCAATGAAAGAAAGATGGTGGGAAAATCTTTGGCAGATAGAATGGCAGTATTTCTGTAAAAATATGGCCAGGCTCCCAAGCCTGGGGTGCTGCATACGCCAAAAACCCCACCTCCTGGCTATAATGTCAACAGGCCAGATGTATTTCTTTGTATGTACTCGAATTAGATGTTTTAATGTTTTTTTGAAAAAAAATTAATGGTTTTTACTGTTTTATTGTTTTAAAATGATGTAGGATTTTAACTGTAACATGTTTTTGAATTGCAAGCCGCTCAGATTTGTTTGCTGAGATGAATAGCTATAGGGAAGGAAGGAAGAAAGGAAGGAAGGAAGGAAGGAAGGAAGGAAGGAAGGA
>JANHFO010007443.1:117959-128583 GCA_032468095.1 Pareas carinatus
AACAAATATCACACTAAAAATGTGTAATACAAATAAGATTCAATTATTCTGTAATAATTAAACTAACTTTAATAATTCTGCTACAATGAAACAACCTTTAAAGATTTTGTTATGACTAAATAAGCTTTTATGATTTTGTTATAATTACATAAGGATTTTAAATTTGTTATATTAAATAGGTGCTTTTTATATTAATATAAAATATAAAAATTCAAATTGGTGATTCTCAGGATTTCAAATTATGAATTTGGTGGTCCCTGAGGCCAAAAAGGTTGGCGACCACTGGACTATTTTTGTAAAAAAATTAATATTAATACACATTTCCTTTCTAATACAGTGAAATTATTAAAGCAATGCGTATTTGCCAATATTTATAATAGTATGGAATTGCATCAGTCACAGCTGAGAAATAATTGCATTCAAACAGTAGAGATCGTTTCTTTGAAGGATAGGGTGGTAGGCTCCCTACCACTATCCTATCACTTTGAAGGAAGTGATGGTCCATCCCCTCCTCAAGAAACCATCCCCATTCAACAGTACTGGACAACTTTAATCCAGTCTCCAACCTTTCCTTTTGGGAGACAGTTGTTGAGAAGATGATACCGCATAGCTTCTGGGTAACCAGGAAGAAGCAAATAATCCAGACTCTTCTCAGTCAGATTTCAGATTGGGTTATAGTAATCTAGAGAATAAGGAAAACAGAGGTAGGTAACAAGAGGAAAAACATAGCTTGGTTGTACAACAAGCAGAAAATATGTAGAAGAGGCTCAGACATTTCCCTAATTCATATGAATATAGGATGGGGGGATATAGCCCCTTTCAATAAAAAGCTAGCTTTAGCCTTTTTCTGCAGTGTATTCCTTGTCTGATCTACCTGGTGAGCTTGAGTCATACCAAGACAGTATTAGTTGCATTTGTGAATGATCCTCAGAGCATTTAAAATAAGCTTGATCGTTCTACCATGGCCAGTTCAAGTCAGCGTTGGTAGCAGGCCTAAGAGTCTTCTTATGTAGAGTGTCTCAGAACTTGATTCTATTCCCAATCCTATTCAACATCTACATGAAACTGCTGAGCAAGTTATCCATTAGCTACTGAATTATAAAAGGTGCATATATAACTTTCTGACTTTTTTATGATTATTATATCTGCCTATCCATGAAGTAAAAAGAATATTAGCATGTACTAAAATATAATTAGAAAGATGGTAAAGTTTAATTTGAATTTGTTATATGTGTTGATGAACTTTATTTACATATTTTCTCAACTATTTTAGTTTTAGTTTACTTATGTCTTCCATAATCACCTTTTCACTATAAAAGTAGTCTTTGACTTAGGATTGTATTGACTTATGACCAAAAATCTAGTTCCAGTTGCAATCTTAAGTCAAAGACTACGTGTAAAATATCTCATTTATTACTTTCAAGTTTGCTATTTATTTCATGAAACCCCGAAAAATAAAGAAACACAAAAATAATTTAACCAGGAGACATAATATAAGATCATATTTCCTATATGAAATAATTAACAATATTAGTTTATGGAAACTGGTTTTATACTTGCAAATAGCAAATACTTGATGGAATTTCTTGTTATGATTTTTTCATCTTACAAAAAAGCTAAAGTGTTGAATTATGTATTTTACTTATAGTTATTCTGATAACTCTTAATCATGTGAGCAATGATAGAGATTCAAAACAAGTTTTAAAGGATTTTGTATCTTAGTTTTAAAACTTTCAGAATGCATTAACTATTGAAGAAATAAAGATATTTAACAGGTGTTTTAATTTTATAAAAATTACTGATATTTCAGAAGAGCTTCCAAAATGAATAAAACAAAAATAAAAGTACTTAATAATCTAGTAAAATCTCCACGCTATAAAGTGTTACTAAGAAATATTTAGTATTTTAATGTATTACTCTTTAAAATCTCTTTTCTGTGATCTATACCTTAACAACAATGTTTTCCTAATATTTGATACTTCATTTTGCACTCCTAGGCTATTTATGGAAAATATCTACGTTACTTAATTTATTTGAAATGCAACAATCACTATGCTTGCTTAGCTTCTGAAATTTCACCACTGAAAGAGAAAGAATATGCCATCTTGAGGTAGCAAGTTCATTTTCTTCAGAAAACAGTTAAATAAATGACATAGAAGAGTGCAGGTGTTCTTCTGAAATGATCAAGGTGACAATTTCAATGTACTAATTTCACCTTACCTTTGGAATATTTTGTAGAGAAATTTATTCAATCACTCAAGCAGAATTGATGCACTTGTTATATAGGACATTTAATGGTGTTTATTTGGTAATGGGTTTTGGCTTTTGGTTTTTGCCCGTGCCACTGTAAAACTGCATAGTATTTCAGAATTATTTAATAAATCGATTATAAAACAGTAAATTTAAATATTAAATTAACTCTCAGGTATAAGTAAATGAGTAAGTTCCATTTTTCTCAGTGGACTTCCAAGTATTTTTAAATGCGTATTACCTATATTAGTCCTATATTTGTTGCCTTACCTTTGAAGGACAGTTGCAAGGGGAGTGAGGGTATTTCACTTCCCTATTTATACAAATTATGAAGACAGTGTAACTTCTCATAAAAGTGTAGGGAAACATTCACTTACAACAATTCTACAGAAAGGAATGCAGGAGTATTTTTCTGTGCAGCACTAATCCAATATAGAAGAGAACATATATCTCTCTCCCCACTTCCATCTTCCTTATATTCTCACCATTCTTTTTCAGACAAGCAAGAGATTTGGGCTTTGCTATACTGTAGTATTAGGAGGTTATTTACTTGAGTGTCTTCTACTCAAGAACCCATCCATAAGAAACCAGATTTTTTTTCTTGACTTTGTGTTGATATAGAGTCTTCTTTAATCCTGATATCTCACTTTAAGATAGCTGCATTCTTTCTTCACTCATTTGGAATTGCAGAAACTAATGTTCAGCTTTTTTTTAACTGACGTGCTGTTTTTCCCATCTTCCTTCCTAGTCCTTGTTTCTCAATATCGATGGATACTAAATTTATCCAAACTTAACAAATCTTGACAATCACAGCACTTAAATGTGTCTCTTTTTGGTGGAGAAAGGTTGCTGTGGGTAATCTTCCTAAACGTTTATCATACTCCTCTGTAATATTAATTTAGTTTTTTTTAAAGAGTTTGGAAAAAGAAGGAAACTCTCTTTTTGTAAGAGATTTTTGCATGTTCTGTAAGTGTAAACTCACACGACTGTCCATATCTATGTGCAGGTGCACATGTGTGTAAATCTGCACTTTTGTTTTTGTGTGTGTTTTTTTAATTATACAGATGTTAGAATCTGCATCATTACTAACTTATAGAAAAATCACAGAAACAATGCAACCAAACATGTAAGTATTTTTTGTTGTTGTTTAGATTATAAATATGAGTAACTTATAAAACAAACCTAAAAGAAATAAGAATGGAAGAAAATTTAATAAAGCAGACTTCTTTAAAATAAAAAATCCTATACTCTGTAATAACATATAAAAATACAATCTGAATTAATAATGCTACACATTATTTCAAAGCATTTTAAGTGAAGCATATGCTAAATTAAACAATTTGTACTCTTTATATTCATATTTAAGATACTTTCCAGTTTTGTAAGAAATTCTAAATGTATTTTATTACTAATAAACATAAGAGTTTATTATCATATTTTGTACTATTGCATTTACAGACACGTAAAACTATATTTCTGTCTGGCTATACAATGATATTCTGGGTTCTGGAAAAATTATGGAAGAATGCATGAAGATCTAGGGAGAATGCATGAAGATCTGGTGTGAACAATAATAGATTTATGATAACATCACTTAAATGTTATGAATTACATATGTGCCTCTTTCTGAATGGACAGTAAAGAGAGAGATTTTATTTATATAGAAACTGTTCTGTAGAATGCTTGAAATAACACAGATGATCATAGAAGTGTTGTTGGAAATCCCAAGACTGTTGATGCTGGGGAACCTAAACATTCATTTGGAGTTACTTTGACATGGAATGCTCAGAATCTTAGTTAGTCTCCACAGATTCGTTTGAATTGTCTCCAGGCTAGCATTGGAACATGAAGGCAAATGACTTAAGCATCTATGGCACATGTCCAGAATTGAAAACAGGGAAGCATCATCATAAAACCATTGATGCAGCAATGTCCGAAGAAAAAGAAATTGAAAGGTTTCCTGCATCATCGTAGCTGAATAGAAATGTCCATGGGAACTTTTCAGGACTTGAGTAGTTCCACTGGTGCTGTATTAATATCTGAACCATACTGTGAGCAATTTGTGATGTTATTTTTTCAGACAAGTTCTCAGAGTTTTACTAGGATTGATGCCATACTGGGTAGTGGTAAACGTATATGTCCATTGGAACTCCTATTAACTTTGATTTAAATCAGTTTTGTTATTTGTGCCCTGAGAGAATACATATGTTTCTTCATTGTATTGGTTCCATTACATGTCTGTAAGATCTTTTTCCAAATTGGCTTATTAGGACCTCAAAAGGATTCTGTTCATCACTTCTGTTTTGCTGGAAGAATTTTTTACTTTGTTTAAACAGACAGTGATTAATCCCTGCTTAACATCCAACACCTGGACTTGGCTGATTTATATATATAAGAGCTATTTTCCAATATTCCATCTTTAGACAAGCTTGTAGAAAATGGAGAGGCATTGACATTTTGGAGATTCTAGATGAAAAAGAGTTTCAGGTTCCTTTTTCAAGGAAAAGGCAGGGAGTTAACATCAGTTATCCTTTTGAATTATTTAAATTGGGAAAGAGATGGAAAATGTGTATATATTATATTATTATTATTCCTGATTCTTGTGTGGTCTTTGAAACTGCTGTCCTAAAGATGAGCTTAAGCTTTACCTAAAATGATAAAGTGCTTTTGGAAGTTAGAAAACTAAAGATTCAAAAATAAGAATTAATCAACCTCAAGGAAGACTAAGTAGATGGAAATTTCAGGTTCACAAAGACAGCATCATATAAGTGGCAAGACATATATTTTGGTAACAGTCACTGTATATAATTGTAGCTTTTGTGTGATAATTGATGACATTTGTCATCAATTTTATAATCACTTAAAGATTCTGTTGGGGAAGATTGTAATAATCCAGAGATAAAGGAAAAAAATAAATATAAATATAATAAAAATAGGAATCATACCAGAGAACTATATTTGCCAGTATACTGGGTTGTGTTAAAGTTGCAATATTATGTGTATGTACAGTAAACGAAGATCATTGTATACTATGCATACTTAGTTGGTTATATATATATTAATCCTAAAAATTTCAACCAAGGAATGCTACCAGGTATAAAAAGATAGTACTACGTAGATAATAAGTGTGCATTTTATACAGAAATAGAAATAAAATAAAGGTATCAAGTTTTGGCAAAACCAGTCAAATGTTCGCTTGGTTTAATTGACACACTGAGAATTGATTCATTACTAGACAATGTTGAAGTCTGCACCTCAATAGTAGTATAAACAGGAAAAAAAATCCATGACGTACTGATTTGTAAAATAAAATCACCAATGTATCTAGCTCAGAAATATAAAATGGCAAGAAATCCATTTTTATATAAATGATTCCTACATGGTTAAGATAGTGTAGAATTGTATCTTTGTTAAAATAATGTAACCAAGGCAGCACTGCTGCCACACAACATATTTCTTTTGCATCCCTTGCTTTGGAAAAAAGTAAGAACGGGTGTCTTGCGTACCTGAATGACAAATTATTTTTGCATAACTAATTATTAAAATCGGGACCTGCAATGTTTATGAATTCTTACTTGTTATCATTTCAGCAGAGCAGCAAAATAGATATTTTTCTATAATAGTGCACTTTCTCCAGTGGTATTAGATAACAGCTGTGACTTTATCCAAACCTGGCAACAACTGTTTATAAAAATATTTATTCATTCTGTGAACATAAACATTTCAATGTGTGATTGACTTCACACTCAATGTGTTATTCTGGTTCAATTAAATAATGATCACTATCAGGACATAGACTTTGCTTTTCTTCTTAGGCTATTTTCATTTGTTTCTTCTGTACCCTGTTAAATGAAATATATAGGTAAGGTTAAATATTTCAAACATGGTAAGTGTAATATAACAAATTACTTCAAACAGAACATATTATTTATATATTTTCATAATGAAGGAATCATTTTTTTTCATATAATCAAATTCATTTCTCATTCATACCTAGAAATGAAAAATTAAGAGGCTTAACAAACTAATTTTAAAGCATACCATAACTTTTTTTTATTCTTCTGCAAAATTTGGAACTGAAACCCATGTACAAGTGGGAAAAATAGTGTTCTGCTACTGGAAGCTTATTGAGTTTAAACCATGATTGTACCATGTATTCATGCCAACTGCACTCTATTAATTTGTTGTTTATCATGTAATAACTAAATGTTACCCACAATCAGTGTGCATCATTTATTTCTTACTTAATTATAGAAAGTATATTTGTTGTATTTGTTTCTAAAAGACGACTCCTTTATTTATTTTTTTCAGTGATGCAGATGATCACAAGCCTCTGAAAAAAGGGAGCAGGTCACCTTCAGACAGGACTGTGAAAAAGGAAGATAGTGATGATAGTTTAGTTGATTATGGAGAAGGAGTCAACGGCCAGTTCAATGAGGATGGCTCCTTTATTGGACAATATAGTGGTAAAAAAGAGAAAGAACCTGCAGAAGGAAATGAAAGTTCTGAAGCTCCTTCCCCAGTCAATGCAATGAATTCATTTGTCTAATTAAAGAAACTGTTCCATATCAACATCTACATCACACATATATTTCTTCCCCAAATTACAGATAAAAAAGAAATAAATGTTCTAAACAGCGAAGTGTTTCCCCCTCCCCTCTAAGTGCATATAGATGAAATGGCTAGAATTTGTAACAAAAGTAAATCTAAATCAGAATGCAAAACTTGAAGCATTTTGCACAGCATTTGTTTATAAAGATGTTAAGATGATAAACCTCTTAATACTGCAAATGCAGTATAATGCATGCAAAGTGTTGCATATATCTCAAACAAAACCAGTTATGCCAATGAAAATGATTTTTCATAATTTGTTAAACAGTCTTCAACTAAATCCCTCAAGTCCATTCCCATTGTCAGAGTGTTATAGTAGTATTATATAGAACTTCAATGTCTTTGTGGACATTGTTGTGAAATTGGTGGCAATGTCTAGCTTAATGTCATGTCTCTTTTGCAAGGCAGTTAGGAACAGGATGTACAGTATATGAAAAATGAAAAGTATGACACTTACATTTCCTGATGCCTACTGAGATTCTGATACCTGCTTTTTGCTTCTCTTATTTTATAGGCTTTTTAATTACAAAGTATTACTGCACCAGTGTTCTATTTTTTTAAATATAGTACACACCGGATTTTTTTTGTTTTCTTTTGTTTTAATTCATTTTGGAGTTGTACACTTATGGATGTAAAATTTTCAAATTATAAAAAATTAGTCCAGAAATATACATGGCAAAATATATTCAGTACCTTTAAATAATGTGCATTTCATTATGTACTATAACTGGCATCATCTACCAGGAACTTAACCGAACATGGTAACATTTACACAAACAACAAGCAAATGCAGAAAGAGTACTTGCAGGAATGTTCCCGATGTATTTTGTCCAACTCGGTTGGCGTAACTGTGTGTGATTAATTGCCAAAGTAATTCAATCGCTTTCAAATACACAGATATGTTGGTTTGATTAGGAATAGTTTGTATTTAAGCTACATTAAAACTCCTTAAAGATTTCTTTATTTATGGAGATTTACTATAAAATACCACTTGCATTTTCATGATCTCTTGTGATTTATACAAAAAATGCTGCATTAGTATATTTTGCTAATGTAGGTACAGATATTCTCAAAATAATATACTAAAACAGCATCCTCACAATAGCAAATTTATCTCTCAGTCAAAAAACAAAAATATAGCTTTTACCAGTGCTTGGCATGAAACAGGGTATAGAATGCTACAAACGAGTTAAATCATTTAATAAATGCTAAGTTTAATTTTTTTAATGATCTCATTTCTTAATTGCAAATTCTCTCTCATAAACACACATACACACACACACAAATTATCATTGAAAAGGTTTACCTCCAAATATAAAATGTTATATAACAACCTATGGTTGAAGGAATGCTCAGTTTCATTTGCCAATAAATTGGTTTTTCATAACTTGCATCAAGTTTAATTTTAAGTAAGCTTTTATATGTAGATATTTTGTTGAAATTTGTACATACACTTAAAGTGTAGATGCTATATGCTACTAGGTGTTATAAATAAAAATGTTTTGGTTGTACTGTGTAAGAAGTACTCTAGCCAATATGGTGCTTGGTATTTTAAAGCATCTATCAGAATGCATATAAATTCCAATTTGGGACAATAAAATTTTACTCTTCTTGTTGCGGTTCTTCAGGTCATGTGCTAAGGTTTATTACTGTGTGATACCTCTGCTTTATTGCAAAAATGATAAACGCCTTATTTAAAAGTACAGAAATTGCACAGCATTAATGTGCGACAAAGGGCATCTAATATTTGAGATCACAATATATTTGCAACTTTGATGCATATACTGTGTATGTAAAGCACAATTTGCAATGCCCAACTTAACTAGCAGTCCAAAAAGTAACTATAGAGCACTAATTGAAAAAGCACAAAATGGCAATTTTCCACCAAGATTTTCCAACAGTATTGGAAACGAATATAAGCTTGCAATTAAATGGAGATGTGAACATTATCCATGCATGTGAAGATACACAGTTAAGGTTACTTCTGTAATGGTGCAACACATTTTGTATTAAAATAAATGTGGTTTTAAAATTTCACTTGTTCTCAGTATATTGTTTGCCTATAGAACTCAGGAGATACGTTTTATATATCAAAATATTAACTAAAACTAAACAAAAGACCATTTGACCATTTTCTGCATTAGCGTATAAGAGATATACAGAGATAAAATTAATTATTCTGAATTTACATTACATCATACATTCTTCATACATAACCATAAAATTATAAAAGTAATGTTATGCAAAGCACAGAAGAGGAAAAAGAAATAAGGAATACATTTTTAATTCATTTTAAGCTTCTTATGTTTAAAATATGCTCAACTACTGTCATAGTGCTTATTCATTTTTCTATTCAGTTCAGTTGTACACAATTGTATCGATACCTGGGCAGTTCATTCTAGTTCTTCTTTCTTTAGTGCTACTCAAGTAATTCATACTATATTCAGCACACTTTTATGTTTCCCCTGACATTCAATTTTCACTACTTTATCACAAAGTGGGGAGAAGCATGCAATCAACTTTGCTTCTTCCAGCCTTCATTTAATGCAATAAATCATCTAGTATTTGCTATTTTTCTACCAGGATTTGCAATTACCTTAATAAAAGTTACCCACATACTGTATCTCCATTTAGTTCCCCATTTTAGTACACATTCTTATATAGTGTAGCGTGTACATCTTGTTTTAAGTTTTTCATCATTTATGTATAACTTTCTTAACTTCAACTTGGTATGTTAAGTTGAATCACATCTTTCACTGCAAATCATTCAGATTCTCAGCCAATAAGATAGCATCATCTGCTATCTACAATCACATTTCCACTAACAAACTTCTAATGTCTTAAACATTCCTTTTATATTTATCTATGAATACATTAAACATCTAATGGAACATCATGCCCTGTTGAATCATCTGTTAAGTTTTCCTTTTATGCTTTACTTCGTTTACTTTTATCAGTTGTCATATTCATATTGGTTACATTTGTGCCGACAAATGTAAAATCCATAGGTTTTATCATGTTCTGCATTTATTCTAGATATTTGTAGCTGAACTGTTTCTGGCAATAAAACTATTACTCTGGGGGTTTTGTATCTTCAAAGATATTTATCAATGATAATGTCTATGACCATACAGGTGGTTATTCTGTTGCCATTTGGGGCACTAATATAGGTTATATTTCATTTTAATTTACCCTTTCAAATTTCTTCATTCATATTTCATGAAATTTAGGATGACAGATGTGGATTCATCCAACTACATTAACAACATCTGGGGGGGCAAAAGAGGCAAGATGGCAGTCATACCATTGAAGGTGTTCTCTTGTAGATATGACACCAACGTGTACCAAAGAGCAGATCTTTAGTTACACTTCCACAACTGCCATTTTGAACTATTTTTTATCCTTGCCCACCCACTCATCTATCCCCATCAACAGATGTCAATACTAAGCTTCACATGGATTGAAACTGAAATTCAAATTTTATTCTTAAAAAATAGCATTTAAAGCAGTGTTGTCTAATATAAAAATGCTTTCTGTTTCTTATGGAAAACAACTACAAATTCTGCTTAAAACTTAAACATTTAAAAAGTTTTAGAAACTTAAAAGAATCCACAATATGATGAACGAGCAGTTGTGGAAGAAATGTTCTAAAGTCAGTAGAAATTCCAGAGTAGTGATGCTGGTTTTAGCCTCTTGCTACAACCCCTGTGTGTGCTGCCTATTCTCCTGGGGACCTGCTGCATTATTGTAGTACCTCCAACAA
>JANHFO010007443.1:129150-149354 GCA_032468095.1 Pareas carinatus
GTGCCGTCAGCCAGACAATGCCAGCTGGCGACCCCCAGGGTGAGAGCCTTCTCTGTGGCAGCTCCGGCCCTTTGGAACGAACTTCCCCCAGACATACGAACTATCCCAGATCTCCGGGCCTTCCGTCGGGCCTTAAAGGCCTTTCTCTTCACCCAAGCCGGGTTGTCCCGAGGCCTCTGTTACGTTTAAATTCGGTCTTTTAAAATTTTAATAGGACTCTTAATGGGAATTTTAGTTTTTAGCCAGCCAAGGGATTTCATGTTTTCTAAATTGGGTTTTTAGAATTGTCATTGTTGTTTATGTTTTTTATTATGGCTGCACACCGCCCTGAGTCCTTCGGGAGAAGGGCGGCCTAAAAATTTGAAAAATAAATAAATAAATAAAATAAATCCTGTAATGATCCCGGTTTGTAAAATGACGGTTACAGGTTGCTCAACGGATTGGATTGATTGGAGATGAGTGGAACAAGCTTTCAGTTTGTAAGTTGCGTGCTCTTTTTTTCCAGAGCTTGCTTTTCCAGGCTGCACTCAACCTTACCCAGTAAAAGGACCTTCTCTAAGCAATATGGAATAAGGAGTGTTTTTTTCCTAGGGAAATGGAATTGGGACCAGTCTCATACCGTGGCCTTGTGCTGGTCCATGGACTGGGAATTAGGGACTCCCGGTGTAGGGTATCCTGTGCTTTTTATGGGTGGATTTTGTTCCTGAAATCCCAGCTTCCATCTTGACCGCCGATAAATGACCCCAAAGAAGAAGACAGGAATGCTTGCTTTTTCCAGCTGAGGAAAAAATGGTCGAGAATATCAGTGGCGCAGGTCCAAAGCTGATTTTTCTGTTCCTTCTATTCTAGCTGCTGGCCTTTCCCACCCCGGGCCCCGTTCCCTACAGCCAGGCACCTCAACCCTGCGCACGGATCCGGTCCAAGCACCTGGAGAAGCGGCCGTCGTCCAAGGTTCGCAGGCCGGTTGGGTTGGGGGAAATCCACGGAGTGGGTCTTGCTGGGCCTGTGCGAAGCAGAGCCATCTCCATCATGACCGAGGGCGCCAAGGTTTCTACGACACCAACGGAACACGTATTGGGCGTACCAAAGCGTGCCACATTTTCCCAAAAATAAGACCTACCCCGAAAATAAGCCCTAGCACGGTTTTTTCAATAGAAGCCACACCCCGAAAATAAACCCCAGTTAAGATCGTCGGCCAGACGGAGGCATTTAGCGGAAGGACGTCCATTGCAAACAAGCCAGCAGTAAAACAGGCAGTTGACCTTAACCCGTGTTCAGTGCTGCCAAGATTGAAAAGTACGGGTCTGGCTAGGGAATTCTGGAAGTCGAAGTTTGTTTATTTATTATTTAGACTTATATACCGCTTAACAGTGCTTTATAGCCCTCTCTAAGCAGTTTACACAGTCAGCATAATTGCCCCCCCAACAATCTGAGTCCTCCTTTTACCGACCTCGGAAGGACGGAAGGCTGAGTCAGCCTTGAGCCAGTGAGAATCGAACTGCTGAACTTTGATGGCTAATGGCAGATGGCCGTCAGCAGAAATAGCCTGCAGTACCGCTTTTAACCACTGTACCATCCTGGCTCCTTAGTTGTGAACCCAGAGTAAAAAATGTAGGAAGGTCTGGGTTTCACACCTAATAGTGTAGTTCATCTAGGTGTGGCTATTCTGGGTTCGCACCACAGAAATGAAGCGATTCTAATAGTGGCTTAATGCTGGGGGCACCTCTTCACTGTGGTCTGTAAGCCATGGCTGATGGCTTAGTCCAGTGATGGCAAAACTTTTAGAGACCAAGTGCCCAAACTGCAACCCCAAAGCCACTTAATTTATCGCAAAGTGCCAACACGTCAACACATGCTCCCCATGGCCATCGGTAACCCCTCATGACCCCTGGTGACCCCCCATGGGCATCAGCCACCCCCTATGACCCCTGTGGACAACGGTACCCCCCACAGACATTGGCAACCCCACACACCCACATGCTCTGACACAGGCCTTCTGGCAGCCTACCCCAGCTTCTGCGGTCCACTGTGAGCTATGCTCCTCTCCAACCTACTCCTCTCCTTTCTCACCTTCACCACAGACTCCATGCCGCATTTGAGCTGCCCACCTTACCCCAGACAGGGGAGGAAGGAAACACTCTCATTGGGCTGCTGGGTAGAGGGACAGGTGATGTCAGAAATGTCCTCAGACGCACATGGAGAAGGGGAGTCCTGTGTCTCTCTGGCTTTCTAGTAAAGAAATCTAGTAAAGAGGGCTCTGAGTGCCACCTCTGACACGCATGCCATAGGTTCACCACCACTTGTTTAGTCCATGCAAACCCAACCAATAAATTGAGAAAAACATGAACTCAATAATATGTTATATTTCAAATAGCTGTGAAAATATGGCCCTTGTTGTTATTTGAAGATCCTGTTACCCAAGGGCATCATGAGGATATATATAAAAAATCAAGATTTTATTTTATTTATTTATTTATTTATTTATTTATTTTTATTTATTTATTTAGATTTGTATACCGCCCTTCTGAAGGACTCAGGGCGGTGAACAGAAAACATAAAAATTTTAACATCGAACTTTAAAAAACAATATTTACAAAATATGGAATATGGGGAAGGGAATGGGGAGAGGGAGGGAGTCGGGAGGGGAAAGAGGGGAATGGGTGGTGTACAGATAACTTCAATAAGATGAAGCCCTGTCTCATTTTTTACCTGCACAGGGATGGATTTTGATCATGCAATCATGGCTACCATGTTGATTACGTCGATCTTTCCTATCCAACTGCCCTTCTTACTAATCCTCAATAAGGAACACACTTAAAATTAATAATTTTTAAAATCTTTGAATTATGGTTACTTATATAGCTACAGTACGTTTTGAGTTCTGGCCAACATACATGCCCAAGTAGTAAATAAACAAATCATACTTAGCAGGGCATACGAAGCACTAGGATATCAATGTGAACCCAACCTATGTATGAAACTATCAGGGCACGAAGGATCAGGGTCACGTGTAAGTTCCAGTTCAGAAGATTTATTGGTCAAGCCTACATACAATAAACTAGTCAATTAACATACAACAGTAGATTGGTGCCAAGTAAGGGTCAATGGAACTCAAGAGGGGTTGGACTTAGATCGGTTGTGGAAACGTAAGGATTCTAGTCTGATTACATCTTAACTCCATCCTCAAACTCTGCTCTAATTCAAATTCTATGCTTATATGTACTTGACAAGATGAATGTACTTTATGATTATGAATGTATCTTATGCTTATATGTACATGACAAGATGAATGTACTTTCTGATTGTGAATGTATCTTATGCTTATCTGTACTTGACAAGATGAATGTACTTTATGATTGTGAATGTATCTTATGCTTATCTGTACTTCACAAGTTGGATGTATTTTATGATTATGAATGTATCTTATGCTTATGTACTTTATGATTATTATGATTGTAACTACAGTTTGTTGATTGTATGTAGGTAGGTATAGAGCATGTACACTGGAGACAAATTCCTTGTGGGTCCAGACCCACTTGGCCAATAAATTCTGATTCTGATTCTTCTCCTTCAGAAAGATATAAATGTGTCTAGCCAGAGCACGGTGTCTCTTTCAACCTCAGTTCTAAAACCATCCTATTGTTTTCATGGATTTCTCAAATGATCCTTGGTTCTGTGTGGCTCTCCTCCCGGTGGGGAGAAGTAGTTTTAAAAACCTTAACTTTAAATTATTATTTCCGGACAACTAGAACAATTCATCAGTGGAGTGACTTGCCTCCAGAAGTTGTGGGCGCTCCAACACTGCAACGCCCACAACTTCCCACTCTGCTATTCTCTTAAATTATATCCCTAAAACAAAGCAGTTGTGGATTCTTGTGGAGCCACCCAGTCTTCTGAAACCCTTAAGAGGTCTTCATTATATTCATGATCAAATGTAAGGTTACATTAATTATAGAGAAATTTGAGGCACACCATTTTCAGGGTTAATGTCACATAGTTGTAATTACTCTCTGAATATAAATATATCTTCTCTACATTTCCCCTACTATTAAGACATTCTCCCCCCCACTCTACTGACCTAGAGAATATAGGAAACACTGTAACTTTTTAGTCAGCCATGTTATTAGCATTTGGCATGGGAATCCATTATATAAATTTATTGACGTGAAAGTGGAATCCACCATATAAATGTGTAAAGGGCACTTGTTACCCAGGATATGTTTTGTACATTAAGCTTGTAGTTAATGAGTTTCAACAATCCTATATATTATCTCTTGGGAGGATGCCCAAAAGCTATTTCCTCTCAGAGCAGTTTAAAATTAAGAAGCAATTCTTACTTTAAAAAATTAAGTCTAAAATTAACGAGTCGTTCATTCCACCTTTTATATGCCTGATTTCTTTGGAATCCTTTTGTAATTTCCAGGGATGGGAGATCAATGGAATCTTTCCTGGTTCAAGAAACCTGACAATGAGAACGATACTGTTAAGAGTTGTGTCCACACAGCATCCTAACCCAGTGTTTCTTCACTTGTCAGCTTGAAGATGCATGGATGTCAATTCCCTGAATTTCCCAGTCAGTCTTGCTGGCTGGGGAATTCTGGGAGGTGAAGTGCAGACATCTTCAAGTTGTCAAGATTGAGATACACTGCCCTAGTCTGTGCTTGGTTTTCTTTGTATAGTATGCAGAATCATTCGCTAGCTATGCTGATGACATTCACATAATATAATAATACATATCGACCAATTACATTTCGACACAATATACGGTATGACTCACAGGCCAGAATTCCTGGAAGTTGGAGTCATAAAACATCTGGAAGACACGAGGTCAGGAAAATCTCCACAGATGTTCTGCAGTGCCAGAAAGGAGAAAAACTGCAGAAAAAGAAAGAACTGATCTTAAAAAATGGAAATGCAATAATGCATATATTATGCATTATTGCATAATATATGCATTAACAGAAGTTACACAGATAGCACTTGACTCATAACCATTTATGTAATGACTGTTCAAAGTTGCAATAGCAATGAAAATAGTGACTTATGATCATTTTTCACACTTATGACTGTTGCAGCATCCCTATGGTGTCACATGATCAAAATTCAGGCACTTGATTTGTACGAATGCAATTTGGAAAAAGCCCTCTGTTTGGTTATCCATGGCAGACACTCGCAGATACAGAACGTTTATTATAAACATTAGAAAACTACAACATTACATTACTTTTTGACATAATCGCCATTCAAATTGAGGCCCTTCTCATCACGTCTTAAAAGGTTCACAATGCTGTTCCAGGGTGGCTTCATTCCCAGGAGGGAGATTTCTTTGCAGAAGAAATTTCAAACCTTGTAAGATGTTATGAGAAGGACCTCCATTTGAATGGCTATTATGTAAAAAAGTAATGTGAAGCGCATGGTCACCACTGAAGCTGTGCGAAGCAAGTGTTGGGGCATGCTGACTTCCCGTGTGGTGTTGATTCACAATAATGCTCACCTGCACACCGCTAGATGCACCCACGATCCTTTGGAGCAGTTCCAACATTGGGATGTTTTTGATCATTCCCCCACCCACTCCATAGGTCAGATTTGGCACTGAAGGACTCCCGCCTCTTCTGGCTTCATTCCCAGAAGGGAGATTCCTTTGCAGGAAGAATTTCAAACCTCAAGTGCCTCAATTTGAATGACGATTATGTCAAAAAGTAATGTAATGTTGCAGTTTTCTAAGGTGTATAATAAAAGTTCTGTATCTGCGAATGTCTGTCATGAATAACCAAACAGAGATTTTTTTTTCTGAATTGCCCTCATATTTATGACAGTCTCCGGGTCATGTGATCGCCATTTGTAACCTTCCCAATCAGGTTCAGACAAGTAAAATTAATGGGGGAAACCAGATTTGCTTAACAACTATATGATTCACTTGACTGCAGTAATTTGCTTAACAACTGTGGCAAATAAGGTCATTAAATGCAGCAAAACTCAATTAACAACTGCCTTGCTTAGGAACAGAAATTTTGGTCCCAGTTGTGGTCGTAAGTCGAGGACTACCTGTATATACTACATTTAGATGTTTTATTTAAGACACTAAATTCAGACTTCTACCTTCCTTGGCATGTAATTTTGTGTAGCTGGGCACTTACATTTGAGATACACACTTTCCCAATTTAATAACATGTAGGCTGCATTCAACGTGCTCAGAGACGCTGATTTCTAAGCAAGAAGCAGCGTTTGCTGGGATCTGGGGAGCTGCAGGCTCCTATTATCTGGATGGCAGCAGGTTTGAGAAGGTCGAACCTGTTCTCTACCAATGAAAGTGCAGGTTAAGCAATGAACCACACAGCTGTGACCGTGGTCAGCTTCAGAATGGAGAAGGTCCCTGAGCAATTAAAGGGAAGAAAGGCCATTTGGGGTCCCGAGAAACCTTCAAAGGCAACAGGACATTTGCCATTTGATTTCCCCTGAAGCAGGATTAGCTTAATAAATTGGGGGAGCAGACACAGTGGCGTTTGGCACATGATTAATCGGGAGCATTACTCTAATTACCTTAATTAGTATATTTACAGCAGGTCTTTAAAATTACAACTTTACAGAGCTTTAGGGGGCTTTAAACTGTTGAGCAATTTCCTATAAAGCTGAGGCAGGTTTTCAGCATCTCTTTTATAAGACAAAAATCATAAAAAAATCCTGAGCAAACTGTCAGTTTGTCCATTCATCTCTAGAGAGTTTCATTTAAAATTAAGCTTAAATGTCTCCAGTGCTTAGGCTCGTAAGTAAATAAGGAAAACATTTCTGATGTTTTGAATTCACTTTATAACTTGGGATGGTCACCTTACACAGAGATAAAGATAACTCCTTGCAAATTAATGCAACCTTTAAAAAGAAGCATCTATTGATACAGCGCCAAAGAAATTTGTATATAAAGAGGATGTTCTGGAAATGCAGTAGACTTACTTTTATTTCTTGCAATAAAGCTACTCTACTGATTACTGTTTTTTTTAAAATGGACTAAGCTAGAAGGGTAACTAATTCCTTAACTTACAACCATTCATTTAGTCGCACTGAAAAAGCTTACTTACAACCAGTTCTCACACTTACAATCATTGCAGCATCCCCATGATGTAATCAAAATTCAGATGGTTGGCACCCATCATATTCTGTATTTACAACAGAATCAGAATCAAAATCTATTTTGCCAAGTGTGTCTGGACACACCAGGAATTTGTCTCCGGTGTATATGCTCTACCTACATACATACAATGAACAAACTGTGATTACAATCAAAGATACATTCATAATCATAAAGTACATTCATCTTGTCATGTACATATAAGCTGCAATCGACAAGCCACTATCTTAATCATGAATGCAATCACAATCATAAGTATATTCATTTTGTCATCATATTATAAAGTACAATCATCATGTCACAAAACACATTTCATCATGACACAAAACACCTTCCTCATTAACAGTGTTGTGTAAGTCAGTTATTTAGCACAGTGATTGCAAACCTTTTGGATATCAGGGACCGCTAAATTAATAATTTTAAATCCTGCGGACTACTGAATTTTTTAAAAAGATACATACATTTGTAAAATAACAATAAGAGATCTTCCATTTTATTAATATAAAAGGCACTTATTTAATATAACAAAATTAACAAAGCTTGTTTAATTATAACAAAATCATAAATGCTTATTTAATAATAACAAAATCTTTAAAGGTTGTTTAACTGTAAAATTATTAAAATTAGATTAATTATTACAAAACAATTGAAGCTTATTTAAGTACTAGCTGCTGGTACCCATACTTCGCTATGGGGATTACTCACGGGCGCCGCCAGTTCGTGGCTGGGCAGGCTCTGGCCCGATGTAGCTGAGCAGGACTGGCAACAAGGTGCCCCAAGGGTCCTGCAGCACGGCGCACCAAGCGCTCTGGTGTTGTGCGCCACTGCCATCGTCTCCTCCGTGGTCCTGTTAGAGGAGGAAAAAGCGGTTAGTCTGACGATGGCACATCCCCCTCCCTGGCACTGCCGACAGTGGGGCTCGCCATGCCAGTGGCAAGTGCGGGACTCCCTGGCCCCTGCTGCCATTGGGACGTTAGGAAAGTAGAGTGTGCCGGCCTCCCTCTCCCCATCCGCTTCCTCGTCGGCCTTCCAGCACTGACCACTGCCGACAGCGGGGCTCGCCATGTTGGTGGCACGTGCAGGGCTCCCTGGCCTCCTGTTGCTGTTGGGAGAGTAGAGTGTGCCGGCCTCCCCTCCCCATCAGCTTCTCCATCGGCCTCTTGGCACTGGGCGCTACCTACAGCAGGGCTCGCCATGCCAGCAGCAAGCACGGGGCTCTCCAGCCTCCTGCCACTGTTGGGAGAGTAGAGTGCGCCAACTGGTAAAAGCAAACAACAGGCTGCAAAAGCCCTCCGATCAGGAGAAAGGTAACAAACAATGTTGAATATCTTGTCCAATCACGACCTTCTACCCATCAAAAATGAAAAAATTAAAATAGCTTGTGTAAAAATTAATATTTTAAAAAATTGTTTCTTAGTAAGCGCCTAGATGCCAAGATGAACAAATCTACCAAATTTCATGTTTGTAACTGTTATAGTTTTTGAGATCTGGTGATGAGTCAGTCAGTTTTTTGTGTTTATATATAGAGATTACACATTTTAGTGTGATATTTATTCCTGCTTGAGAGAGACACACACACAGACACACACACACACACACACACAGAGAGATAGAGAGAGAGAGACAGATACACAGAGAGAGAATGAGACAGAGACACACACACATACATACACAAAGAGAATGAGAGACAGAGACAGACAAACACACACAGAGACAGACAGACAGAGAAAGTGAGAGAATGAAAGACACACACACACAGAGACAGAGACACACACACAGAGAAAGAGAGAGACACACACACAGAGAGAGACAGAGACACACAGAAACCCCCCACCCCCACCAAGCAGTTTTTGAGGTGCAGATTATGAACTCAATGATTTCTTTGTAGAACCTTATCAGCAGTTTCTTGGGCAGTGAGCTTTCTGAGTTGTCTCAGAAAGAACATTCTTTGTTGTGCTTTTTAAATGACATTTTTGATGTTGGCTGACCATTTTAGATCTTGGGATATTATAGAACCTAGAAATCTGAAGGTCTCTATTATTGATACTGTATTGTTTAATATTGCAAATAAATAAATAAATGGAAGTTTTCATCTAAAAGTTAGTGAAGAGAGCAGCATTGTTTTGTTTCTGGGTTACAGTCCTCTTATAAAAAAGCTCACTCACTATTTTCCACTTTCTTTGTCCAACTCATGTGTTTGCATAATTAGCATTTCATTGTACAATATACAAACATTCATACTCACTTCCCTCTATATATTAAACAGTGAATTTAGAGTCAAGAAACTGTAGTAGTGCTCCACACTAGCATTACCATGTCAGTGTGGATATAAATGTGCATAAGACTACAGAAGTAATTGGCCATTAAAATAAAAACTCTTCTTATATCTAGTCACAGGGGACATATCATAAAGGAGAAGGATGAGCAGGAGAGGGGTGATTACTTAGATTTTCCCATCTGCAACAGCTTATCACTCTAAGAGAACAATTTAACTTCAAATACATCTGCAGACGTTAGTTTGCCAATTTCTTAAAATTACTTTCTGTTTTATTGTATAAGTTTATTAAGTATGTTTATAAGCTCAGAGTCATTTTCTGAGTTCTTCAAATTCTGCATATTTTCAGCAATGCTAAATAAGTCAGAAATAAAGAATATGTGCCTACATACATAACTACATACATATACATTTCCCTTTTGGAGTAAGCAACATTGTGCAGTATAACAGAAAAAAAGCCCAAGAAATGAAAAATATGGAATAAGAAAAAGATAGGTAAACATCACCAAATAAACCTGCAAATATTGACTATACAATCAGTTTGGGGATATTTTGGGCAGTACACAAATATGACTAATATGCTTACTTTATTCAATGCAAGTAATATGCAGATAGTTCTTGATTTACAACCCAAATTGGAGTTGGAACTTTCACTGCTAAGCAAAACAGTTGTTACAAGTGAAGTCACACCAATTTTACTACCTGATTGTTAAGTGAATCATATGCTCATTAAATAAATCTGGCTTCCTCCATTGACTTTGCTTGCCATAAGCCAGTGGGAAAGTCACAAATGGAGATTTCCAGGATACTGCAAACATCATAAATACATGCATATTGCCAGGGCCCGAACATTGATCACATAACTATGGGGACATTGCAACAATTGTAGGTGCATAGGCCAGTCATAAGTCATGTTTTTAAAGTGCCATCATAACTTTGAATGGTTCCTAAACAAATTTCAATTTCAATTTTATTGTATTTATATACCGCCCTTCTCCTGACGGATTCAGGGCGGTGTACAGCCAAATAAAATCACATAACAGTAACAATACCAAAGTTAAAAAAACCATGTTAAAATAATTACACAAAGACCATAATTTAAAAAACACCAATGTAAAACCAATTTCAGTTCCAATAAAAACAATTTACAATAAAAAAAGGTGGGGGCTAGGATAGCCGGCTTGCATAAACAGATGTCTTAAGGGCACGATAGAACACACGGAGGTCAGATATAGATATCTCTCCGTAAATAGAAGAATTTAGATATCTTAGACCTTTTAAATTTCTGGACCCGGTTTTAAATTGGTTGTATTTTCCTAGCTTTTAAATTTTGGCCCCGTGACTTATATATATATATTAAATTGTTTTAAATGGTGCATTTTTGTATTGTATTGTTTGTGATGGCTGCGTACCACCCTGGGTCCCTTTGGGAAGAAGAGCGGTATAAAAATATAAAACAAACAAAAAAACAAAAAAACAAATAAATAAATAAATAAATAGTACGTATCTCAGGGGGGAGGTCATTCCAGAGGGTGGCCGCCACCACAGAAAAGGCTCCCCCCTTGGTGGTCAACAGCAGACATTGCCTGGCCGAGGCACCCTGAGGAGGCTTCTCTGTGGGAGCGTACTGGCCGGTGGGAGGTATTTGCTGGTAAAATTCTATTTCTGTGAGTATTATGCCACAATGCAAATTCTGTGGTGTGACTTAGTTCAGGCTAACTTCCTTAGTCACTGGGGGCAACTGGGCCTATAACCAGTGTTAGCACCTTTGGCTTGAGAACCAATATTAGGCACAAGCATATTCCTTGATTACAAGGATGGTGCGTAACGGAAATAGAAACTATCTTGCCAACATACTACCCTGTTTTCCCGAAAATAAGACCTACTTACAGTTTTGCCTCTCACTGAAATATAAGGCATCCCCTCGAAAATAAGACCTCCCTGAAAATAAGACCTCCCGAAGCTACCGTAACTCTGGACTCTGGACCATAGCGGCGGGTGCCACCGCACAGCTCACTGTTGGCCGCAGCGCAGCCGGAGCAGACAGGAAGTGCAAGGTCTCCTTTAATCAGAGAGCCCGTGCTGCTGCCAGGACAAGCTGCCGCCTGCTGCTCGCTCTGCCCTGATGGAGTCTGGCAACCTAGCGCATCTTTGGGAGCAAAAATTAATATAAGACACTGTCTTTTTTTTGGGGAAACAGGGTAGTAACTAGAAAATAAATGCAATGTATTGATGTATACTCTGGATGCATTCATGACTTGTCAAATTTTGTTGATCATCTTCTAGTAGTCCCATCTAATAAATTTAATATTTAAAATTTAAAGAATTCTGCTGTTTGATTGGTTCCCTACTAAAACTAGAGATTTGAAAGTATGCTGGAAGCTACATCTGAAGAGGTAAATAAGCAGTAGGAAAATAAAACAAGCCATAGCTACCCAACCTCTCCTCTTGAGGGAAAGACAAAAGCCAGCTTCCTAGAAATGTGATCTTATTTTTGCAAAGACATTGCTCACTTGTGATTTAAAGTAATGGCTGGTGCTTGGAACTGGAGGCAACTATATAAAGTATCGCTAATTATTGCTTAGGTTTAAAGCTGATCTCTGTATCTAAAGCAAACGAAGACAATCGATGGATTTAAATATGGAAAATATGCAGAAGAATCTAATTGATTATTTTCCACTGTAGACATTTTGTAGTAAACATATGTGTTATGGTATACAATATTTAAATGAAACTACTAGGGAATGGCATGGGAGCAGGGCTTAAATTGGCAAAAGTTCTGCTGCTTTACTCTTCTGCTCAAGTGAAAAAAGAAACTATCTTATCAGTCTCCTATGGACCTTTATTCAAAATAACTCAAGCAAGAGGTGGATCATGTAGATGATGCTTAAGAGCCTCTTCACTTCACTCCTCCACTTCACCTGTCAACTCGGCTATTCTTTAAACAGATGTGTATCAATCTTACAAAAGAATGTTGCACTGATGTTATATTTTATACATTATTTATATTATTTATTAAATTCATATTTCCACCCCCAAAATAAATATAAAATAAAATATTACTTATTTTTATATAGTATTTATTTTTTACTTTATAGAAAATAAAATAAACTATCATGAATATCTCTGATTTGCAAAAGAGATGCTATAAAGAATCAATGTCTGCCTTGTAGATTATGTGGAAATAAATGTCTGAGGGATTTTGATTGAATAATCGCCAAATAATATTTCTGAAGCAAACTAAATTAAAATTCCTGAAGTAAAAGAAATGCTGTAAAGTGGTAATGTCTATCTGTGTGGATTATGTGAAAATGCATGAGGCATTCCAAACAATATGCTGGAAGTAATTCTTTTTGCTAGATCCTTATCTTATTCATCCAAATGTGTTATAATTTTAATGATATATATTTTGGCTCGAATCCAGCAGGACAGAAGTCCATGTATCTCCCATGCAGCCAGTGTCATAAAATTATAGTAAACCTACTTTACTATATTCATTTATTAAGCAAAATACCACGTGAAATTATGGCGCCTTCCAAGTAAACCTCACTTAGTCGCCTTGAAACCCAAGAAGGTACTGAATGCAAACCAATTTTCGGCTCTTTGCCTATTTCCTACATAATAGGGTATGTAGGAAATGCATACAAGGATGGTGTGCAATCATACAGAAGAGAAAGACAAACTAAGAAAAGAAACGCTACATTGAAATGTCAGCAATGTTTTTATTGCAGCGTGCAAACATTGAATCTTGTGTCTTTTTCATACAATTACTATTTCTGTCATAATAATAATTTGTTTATCTGCTTTCTTTCTACACAAGGGACAACCCGTAAGTCTGAAATACAATTGAAACTTGCCTCAAAGTATTTAAACCTATTCATTAACAAGCCAGCGTGCAAGTAAGAGTAGGGGAAAAAAAATTGAGCCAGGCGGTGGGTTTTCCTTTGAAAGTGAACGCGCGACAACCTACAAGCCCGAATATGGCTCGCCTTCTCTCCCACCGCTCCTTTATTTTTCTATTTCTGAATCCCGGCGTGTAAACCCACGGTTTTTCCGCCTTCTCCTGCCCAGCTAGTCCGCTGAGATCCAGCGGCTGACTCGCTTTCTTCTGGCCGTCACTATCCTTTCCTCCCTGCTCGGCGACCTACATCTCCTCACGCCCCGATTCCTTGGGAACTGCACCCACCCAGATCGATAGCCGGTGCAGGCCAGATGCTTCGCGAGGGCTTCGCTGCGGGGACTGCGCATGTGCGAAGCACTGCCCCCTTCTCTCTCACTCCCCCCCCCCCAGCACTGAGGCGACGGGTGGGGTTGCTGCGTCGCTTTTGCATCTGCAATAATGTGTCACCGCGAATAGAGAAGAGATGGGCGGGAAAAGAGCGGGGGCGACGGATTCACCTCGCCGTCGCCGTCGCCTCCAGGGGCATCTGAGCGGCTGCGCCCACCCTTGTGCAGCGACTGGTTTACTTCCACTGCTTCCCCACTGACTCGCCCCCGCCCCCACCGCCCGGTCCGGGGCTCGGTTGCAACCGGCTTGCAGGTTGCGGCGGTTTCACACCCCGCAAAGCTCCGCTCTGAGCCAGTAGCGCCACTCGGGTTGCCGGGTCCAAGAGTGACATCACCCCCGTCCAATCGGTACCGGCGCTGCCTCGGTTCTCAGCCTCGGCCTCTCGCCCCGATCGGCTCGCCCCGCCCACAGCCCCTCCCGCAAGGGCGGGCAGCTGTCAAGGCAGTGGAGGGGGGGGGGCTGGAGAAGGCGGGCAGGGCGCTCCCGGGTGCTGGCGGCTGACGCGGGAAGTCTTCAGCTGACAGCGCAGCTGTGCGCATCCTTCTGCCGGTAGCTGCCCTCGCACAGGTAGGCTTTGCCTCTTCTTGTTAATTCTCTGCCTACACGGAGGTCTGAGGAGCCGCGTCGGTCAGCAGGTGGGAACCCTGCCCAAGCCCGACGGGCGAGCCGGGAGGATGCCCCAAGCTTTTAGGGAATGCGGGTCGCACGGAGGAAGGGTGTGTCTGCAAAGCGACCTTGCTAGGCTTAAGGCAGGATCTGGCGGAGAGCAGGCAGGGCATCCTCCGGAGGAGGATGGCGAGGAGGACGGCAGGTCAACTTTGCGATTCAAAGTCGCCAGGTGTAGAAATTTTTGCAGTGGGTGCCGCAGCAGCAAGAACCTGTGCCTGGAATAATAATAATCGGCTTCAGCCGGTTTGAGCAGGGAAAATTGGTCAGAGATAGGTAATCCAGTGTCATCTCATCAACGGGGCGGGGGGGGGGGGCTTCCTAGCCCCTTCCCCCTCATTACCCTCTATAAAGCCTGTCCGCTTTGCCTATGAGAATATTTGATTTCAAGGGCACATCGTCACATTCTTGGCAGCGGATCCTGCATATTGGCTTATGTTTTTGCTCTATAAACCACATTCAGGCATGAAAAAAAATATTTTTGACATTTTCTGCTCTCTTTTCTCGATTTCACTTTTGGGAAGAGCTAAGTATTGCAGATTGGAATAGCTAGGAGGGGGGAGGGCAGGATTCCTCTTATTTGTAGAAGCACAAATATTGTTGGTTATCATTCTCTCCTGCAACAACAAAGCTGTGAGGTTGGATGGGCTGAGAGGGACTGAAACTCCTCAGTGAGTTGTCCATGATTTGAACCCAAATCTCTGTGCTGGCAATTTTAGACTTAGAGGTGACTTTTTACAGGGAACATCAAAATATGGTTTAAAACGGTTGTCTGAACTCATAGGAGTTCTTATCATGAAGATATAACTTGTCTTTTCCTTTTGAGTATTTGTGACAATACACATCCGTTAGAATATGTTCTAGTGAGACAAGATGAAGGGTGAAAAGACCTATAAATCATGTCAGAAAAGTAAAAGTATATATTTTAAAGAAAATGTAATAGTATGCTAGTTTGTGGAGAAGAGATGTTGGTCCCATATACTGTAGCATGAATAAACAGATATCTGGAACTTGATCCAACTTAATGGTCTGTGAAAATACATTAAAATGTTTTTTTAACTGCAGGTACATCTCAACATGAATCTTTAACCTAGATTTATCTGTATTATTTGCATTTACATTAACAAAAGGTTACATGGGACAGGTAAATAAACTTCTTTCTAAAAAATCGGTTTACCCCAAACTTGCAGAAATACTTTATTTTTAAACCCAGAATATTTATCAGCATGTATATTGGTAGGCATTAATAGTGTTGGTTGTAGTTTACATAATCATTTTAGCATTACTCTTATTATGCAGGCAACAAGCTGATTGGTTTTTCTGTCTGGTAATTTGTGTCCAATGTTTTATATATTTATAGAATAATTTACAGTTCTACATATGAACAAGATATGCTTATATTTTCTGTCATTCTTATCTGAAATGCAAGCAGTCTTAAAAGTGTTCATAATGCATGTTATACTTTTAAAGTAATTTATCTTGATTGTAGTAGCATCTGCTGGTGAGAACAGAAAAGTGCTCCCAGAGCTACCGTACTATTGAAATATCATCATATTAATTGAAATATAATATGTTGGAATACTTTTTAATGCATTTAGGGAATAACTGCTTTCATATGAATACTAGGCTCAGTAAAAACATACGTCCTTAGTCATATTTATGTACCATTCAAATCAATAACTTATCAATAATGAGCAAAACTCTCCAAAAATCAATTATCCATACTGAGCAGATACAGTGTCGATAACCTAAGCCTACAACATACAACAGCATTGTTTCAAAGTACTGTAATGTAAAGCACACTGTTTTATATTATTTCTATCAGTACTTGTGGTACAATCTATGTTTTTGACTGTAGTGGTAGAATAGTGATAATAATAAGTGTTTTCCTTAAAAAAGAAATAGTTAACAATAGCATTGTTAACAAATCCCACTTCAGATATTTTTTTCTTCATTGTAAATTGCATTACTGCTAATTATCTACCTACTGGATAAAATAAAACAATGCTCACATAAATTAATAATTAAAACCCAGACCTTTGATGGTTATCTTGATACAACTGTGATGCAACCGTATTGGATAATTTATCACTCCATTTCAAAGATAGACAGCCTAAGATCTCAGAGCCAAGTAGGGCTGGATTCTAGAGATCTCTAAATATCAAAAGCTAGTGATAGATCAAGAAGTGCTAGGATAGATACACTATTCCCATGCTGGCTCTGCCAAAGGTTAGTAGGATGATCAAGGCTCTCTCTGAATTGTACCCTGGCCTGAAGCTGATTGAAATACCGTAGGACCAGAAAATTTTGAAGCTTATAAGGTTTCAAATTCACAATATGAGTCTGGTATATAACATAAACACATAATAATTATCTAATATTTAAATATAATACAATAAATCTTATCTTATCTTATCTTATCTTATCTTATCTTATCCTATCCTATCCTATCCTATCCTATCCTATCCTATCCTATCCTATCCTATCTTATCTTATCTTATCCTATCTTATCCTATCTTATCCTATCTTATCCTATCTTCAATCCTATGAAGTGGTTTGGGCTGAGAAAGAGACTGTCTGGCCTAAAGTGACTTACTAAGCTTTCAGGGCTGAGTTCTCACACTCCTAGTGTATCATCCTAAGAAGTACACTATAGGAGTGCCACACTTTGCAAACCTAAAGATGTTCTTCTGTGTCTAATGTTCAGTTTGCAGATATGTGATATGTTTGCATTTGCATGTGCAGGCGATCTATTTGATCGTAAAAGGAAGTTGCAGTCCAGCAGATTGTTTGTCATGAAATTTCAGGGTGGAGTGAGGGGAAACTATTGTGTTAATTGAATTTCCTGCAGGAAGCTGTCAGTTCCCTGCTTCCTTTTCAAATGCACTCTAAGCACAGACTTGCTGTGCATACAGGTTTCACTTCCTCCCGCTTTTGACTGGTAAGTTGAAGAAAGTTGAGTCATCTTCTGCAATGACTAGCTCTGCTTTTTGTGGCCACTCTAGCTGAGACATATTGCCAATATGCTCCTAGCTATCAATTTTGTCGACCCTGAAGAAGCTTTTGACATGGACAGTTCTAGTCACAAGGTTAGGATGAAGAAAGGAAGCTATGGGATAATCTCCATCATTATTTCTCCATCCAATTTCAAACTTTTTACACAGTTGTATAATATTTGACCATACTGAACGTAATTCTTAAATGTTGCTGTATTAACAGAATAGCCGAATTGGAAGAGACCTTGGAGGTCTTCTACTCCAACCCTGTGCTCAAGCAGAAAACTTTTTATTGATTGAAAGGATGTTGTGAAGGCATGTTTTGGAATCTGTAGCGAGAAGGAGAGGACTTTGAAGCTTGCATTTGATAAAGAATTTTCATGTGCCATCAAGGAACATCAGTGTGTGTTAATTCAAATGATCACTAACTGACAACTACATTTTTAAAAATTCATTTATAGCTCATCTGGAATTTCACATCTGATCTAGAAATTAGGAAATAGGAAAGCAGCTTTAAACTTAGAGATGTAAAACCATAGGAGATTACTTGGAGAAGAACATCCTATCCAAGATCATCCTGTATTTCTTTCCACTATTTAATGGACAATAAATAATTCTTTATTTTCTTTCCATAGGATGCCACTTGGTGGTTTGTTCTTGATTTGTTTCATTACAAAGCAAAGAATTTGTGCAAATATCTTGTCTTTTATTATAGAAATCCCTTTCCAGTGGTTTACAGCCTCTCTATCTTTGTCTATTTCAATTAAATCTGAAGCAAAAGTATCATGCAGAAATTATTCCCATGGGCTTTTTCATATTGGGATCTTGGGGCAGCCAATGAAGCTGAGAAGAATGGAGAGATCAGAAAAACAGCAGAATCTGCATTAGATTCAAAACACCCTTGAATACATTCAAAACCTTTACAGAAAAGATATTGATAAAAAGATGGTAGATCGTAACAAAACAGAGCAACAAGGAAATAAAATCAGGAAATTGGAAAAATAAGCATTTTAGGAAAGAAAGAAGAAAATAATGAAAGTGCTAATTTTTTTCTTAAAGGACATTATCATGTTTCTAGGAGCATCATAGTTGGGCCTGTGACCTGTAATAAACATTCTGTTCTATAAAAGTATCTTCCACTGAAGAGCAAATGCTGGATATTGCTGTGTGGACTAACCATTACCAACAGACAAAATCTCAGCCAGTTAATGTTTTGATGCAGAAACAAAACAGCAATGTTTGTTTTATTATTAACTATTGCAATCTCTCTTTGAAGACTCAGAGTTCACTGATTAATCTAGCATGAATACAGTTGGTTTCATTGCATCCAGCTTTCCCGCTGCGCATGCATATTAATCAGTCTGCAAATTGATTGGTGTGAGGAAGTGAGAGCCTGTTAAAGCAAGAACTACACAGGTTTTTTTTCAGCTAAAAGAGTGGCAAACACAATGGTTACCAGGAGGCCACAGTATTTTGCTGATGCTTGTGGAAAACGGGCCATTAGCAGAAACCCAGCTTGATGCTGAGCTGGTAACTGAATCTTACTTCAATGGGACAGCAATGTCCTTTCAGTGGAAACTGGGACAACCTCCTCCAAAGGCAATAGGAGGATAACCTCATAACACTGATGATCAAAGCTTACTTTAGGAGCAGAAAGCAAGGCATATCACACTCTATTCCCTTGCGCTTTGCTGGTCCTCTGCATTCACCCCTTTTGATGCCTCAAATGGCCATTTCTTTGGCTGATAGTAGGATGGGTTCGGGATGAGCTGTGCCCTTTGAGATCTTTCTTTTCTTATCAGGTCAGCTGCTTTCTTTAGCAGATTAGAAATTTTTATCTTCCAGTTCAGCTCCACTTGAGACAGACAGCCTGTCCTTAACTATTTAGTCCTTCATTTCTCATCCACTTTCAGTATAATAGCTTTATTTTGTGCAGCATTTTGCTAACAAGACTTGAGAACATCCATATTTATGAACAAAAGGTTCTCTGATTTTGAGCAGCAGATAGACACGAAACAAATTTTCCAGCAGGGACTTCAGGATTGTTAAATCTTATGAGTATACGCAGTGCAATCTGAACTACAATCACCAATATGATTATAATATTTTATTTTGTTTATACTCCGCCTTTATTATTTTTACAAATAGCTCAAGGCAGAAATGGAGATGAGCACCATCCCTAGAGTTGGACTGACTAGCGTGCATGTGCTTTTTACAAGGCAGTGGACATACCTAGCATTCCTTCCTCCTCCTGTTTTCCCAACATGACAACCCTGCAAAGTGGGTTGGGTTGTGAGTGAGTGAGTGGCCCAAAGTCACCCACATGTTTTTTCATGCCTAAGGAGGGACTAGAAGAGTCTTCTGGCTCCTAGGTTAGCACCTTAATCAGTAGACCAAAGTGGCTTATATTTGTTAGATTTATTTCTATCTATCCTGTGGGAGATTAGCAAAGATTAGACACTGTACCCTCCTCCAGGTTTTTTGTCATAAAAGCTACAGTAGTAGAATTCGGAGAATGACTTTAATTATTGCTAGATATTGATAGATGAACCCTAGCTGCATTGAGAGACAATTCATGCTTATCTAGTTTAGCATCATTGGTGCATAGAAGGAGATAAGATACATTCATTGTTAAATGTGTTGGGAAATTTATTTTAATCAAAAACCTCAACCTAATTTTTTAAATTGATTATTTTTCCCCACCCATAATTTTATTGATAGGTGATACAGACCTTTGTTAAATAAATAAATGTTTAAAAGTATGTTGACGTGCTTGAAAGTAGCAGCAAACTAAATTTTCCTTCTCTCCCTCCACTTATGAACAAATGTGAAATGGTATTTAACCCATTTTAATCC
>JANHFO010007443.1:182589-199425 GCA_032468095.1 Pareas carinatus
GAAGGCATGCGTTTCAGCAGAGATGGCTCTGCGTGCCAGCTATGGCACGCATGCCATAGGTTCACCATCACTGCCCTAGATGTTTGGTTGACTTTTGAATATGGTGTTACTTAGCTCTTTTCTTGGTCAGTTCGATTTCTAGCCTTACTTTCTTTTTTACTCTTCTATTGGCATAATGGTCTCCTAGTACACAAGTATTTCAGATGGCAGATTTAACAAGACTTACCTAAAGCTCTTCCCAGAAAACCCATTTTTAGGCTAGAACTGTAATTGAAGTCAATGTGGGAAGAACGAAGAGGAACTTTATTTAACATGATGATGAAAATTAAATTAAGAAATGTCTCCATGTACTTATTTTCTCCTCCTGCCAAGATTAAAAGTTGCAGCTTTGGGGTGACACCAAAGATTTTTGGGGTTCAACGTAGCCTTGAGATTTCAGATTTTGCAACTCAACCTTAAAAAGATTACTCATGTTTAGTCTTCATGATCTAACAATAGCTCTAAATCTTTCTTTTCATCTCTTCTACCTAAGATCCTTTAACTGGAGATGCCATTGCTTGAACCTCTTGGTATGTATTAATACATTTTAAAAAAATGTATTTATTACATATAAAGTATATGCCACCCATCTTGCTATCAAGTATCTCTCTGGGCAACTTACAACAAGATTACACTACAAAATCACTCTTTTGTCTCTCCTGAAATGAGGCGTAAGTGACAACTTTTTATACTATAAGCAAAGCTTTTTTTCCACCTTTCTTACTAGAGTGAGTATTCAGTTAATTTAGTTGCAGTATTATTTTCCCCCCTATAAGTTCTACTACACATGGGCAGGCCAACTAATAATCTGAAATATATCTTTTATTTCCTTAAATTATTGATAGGATTCTCCTAAACATAGAAATATTTTGACTCCATAGTAATAAAAAGAAATAGATTTATAAAAAAAGAGATGAAGACCAGACCCTTATATATTCTCATGAACAAAATTAATACACTAAGAATAACACATATGCTGGATATGCTCAATCATATCCGAAACAGGAAGGAACTTTAAAGTGAGAGACTGTGATAAAGTATTTTAAACCAATCTTATTGATTTTCAAAATTTTTCCACGTAACATTCATTAATTGCCTATCAAGAAACTATTAGTTTCTTCCTTTTCAGTAAATATTTCTAGAAGTGACATTTATACCTAACAGCCTTGATTTATTAATCATTGCTGGAAATTTTTATAAAATTAAGTTTTTACTCTGAAAACAAATATGACTTTATTGAAATTAAATCCTTAGTATTTAACTCTCAGATATATATCCCCCTGCAGTTATCCTTCCCTTCATTAGGGCATTGTTTTAATTGAGCTTGGAATGCAATTTCTTGAAAGTATTATGATTGCCTTCTTTTAAAATTTGAGTTGAAATGGATATAGTCAACTGGTTCCTACTTCAGTTAGATATTCTGTAGGATATTTCTGTAATGCCTTTTCTCTATTTATTTGAATGTTTGGATCTAAAGGAGAAGTCTATACCTTAACTAACATTTGACAGTATATAGTGAAGTCACCATTAATTACCTCTTTAATGAACATCTGTAACAAATAATTGATCACTTTAATTAACAATTCAGATACACAAAGTAGATCGGCCATTTAAAAAGTGAACCAAAGGGTTAGATTACTTGATATTTACCATAATTGGTTCAGCTTTGCTTGTTTAAATTTGAAGTTACAACTAATACACATACCTATATAAACTCCATCTGTTTATACAAAGTGGCACTCTGTTCTACATTTTCAGAATAAGATCAGGGTAATCCAAACCTTTTAAGCTAGCACTGGAGTACAAATACATTGCATAAAGCCCTGAGACAGGCACCAAGGGCGTCAAGGTTGGAGGGCAAGTGCTGTTGCAATTAAATTGTTTCTTGAGTAACCTAGTTAAATATATTCCAATTCAACAGCAGTTTTCTTTTTGGTATGTTGAAAAGGTGTGCTGCAAAAAAGTTCTGTTTTCTCAACATTTCTCAGATAAAGAAATGAAAGGCATAAGAATCCTCAAAAAGGTAAACAGTAACATAAGCATGATTTTTCATGTGTTTGCCATCATAGATTGCCATGGTTAGCATTCTTATGGCTGAAGACAACAATCCAAAGGTCTATGTAACATATTTAAAATTTTGATCTATTTATTACCATTTGCAACAAAGTTTGGAAGAAAACAATTACTGGGATAAATGCTGAAAATAAGCATATAATCCAAAAGGTCGGGGGAACTGACACTGACGGAAACGGGGCGAGGGGGGGAATTAATAAAATAAATGGATTTATATTTTTTAATAATTTCAGAAAGAAAACAAATATTATCTTCTCCAGTAATTACTGAGGAGGATACTGGATGGGATGAAAAGCAACATAAGAGAAGGAATTTCCAATACTCGCTTGAAAAATCTCTTGAATGGCAACATAAAAGATCTATGCTATCAGGGCAGGCAAGCTATTTTTGTGTGTGTGTGTGAGACTGAAAAGGGGTGAGCAAGGGAAGAGAATAACAATTCCAGAAGGGGTGCTTTAAGTATTGAAAGAGTGAGAATTGTGTGTTTCTTCTCCACCAACTTCCTTCTTATAGGAACCTATTTCCCTTTCATCTCAGCGTCTACCGTACCTACCCTCCAAAGACTTGGAAAATCAGAAAGAAATATTTTGTGTTTAGGTCCATTTCACAAATAATTCAGAGGCACCGCTTTTTGAGATAAGGCAGTCACAGATCATCCCAGAGTTGTAATACTTGTGCATGCAAATACATTTCTAAAGCACAATCCTTTATTTTGCTCTAAAAAAAATAATTCTACAGCAGGAGTGGGGAACTATGGCCATTTTATGACTTGTGGACTTCAACTCGCAGAATTCCTGAGTGAGCTATGGTGGCTCAAGAATGCTGGGAGTTGAAGTCCACAAGTCATAAAGGGGCCATAGTTCTCCATCTCTGTTCTACAGTGTGAGAAGAAACCAACAATAAGTTGCATTCCAAGATAATGCAGAGAAACTATAGTATACTCACGGCTCCACAACGAATAGGAAAGGCGACAGTTTACTCGTCGATAAAACTGCTTGTTTATAGGCCAGAGGATTAGCGTGCATAGTTGGATGAAGTTAATGATGAAGCCACTCACAACAAAGACAAATCCAATCAGGAGGTGAACTATAAATTGGGTCTTCAGAAAGTTAAGTTTGCCCATGATAGTCCCTTAGTAGCGTTTGCAAGGTCCTTCACTCAGAATAGCAATCCTACAGCAAGGAAAGAAAAACATTGTTTAAAAATGTTTGTAATCTAGGGAGTAAGTGGGGAGAGGAGGGGAAAAGACACAGAAAGCTCTTCTACTTCATGTAGCAGCTCAGGAACCATAAAAGACTTTTTTTGTCACCAGGCCAATTCCATTCAGGTTCTCTCTGGCTGTGGGTCAAGAATTGGTTAGCACTCGGTATTACAGATTTATTTCCAACCAATAGTAATAGGAACTCTTGCTATTAAATGACAACCCAGTTGTAATATACCTCATAGTAGAACCGCTTTCCAAAAGCCCTAACCTCCAAAGCCACAATATAAAAAAAAAAATTGCCTAGATATGAACAGAAAAATAAAAATGCCTTGTTTTCATACAGGCATCTTAAAACACCTCTGAAACTGTAAATGTTTGGCATTGGCTCACACTTAAAATATACAGGACTGGTCTAATTTCAATAACATTTTGGCTTTTGCTCTGCACTGAAATACTAATTCATTCTTCTTCTGATTCAAGTATAAATGGAAAGCAACTTTTCGAAATAAGGGGAGAGAGGGAAAAAATTATCATAGGCTTAGTGAGTAATGCCTTGGTATACTTCTCCTTCCCAACTAACTTTTCCCATCCCAAAATTGATTGATACCCAAAGAAAAATGCCCTCAGCCAACAGGAAGTCTTCATATCTTAGTTGTTTAGAACTAAATATAACCTACATTTTGAATAACATTCTGAACCAAGGTAATCCAGTTTGTAAGTCAAGAAAAATTGAATTCTGTGAGAGTTTACATATTTTTAAAAGACTGGAGTCCGCCCCTCCCCCAAAAGTATGCACACTAATAAGTCTGTATTACTCCCACAAAATTCCCTGCTGGTTTTGTTGCAAAAAATATGACCATCCCTCTGAAGAGTATTCTTTTCATGAGTTACAGAAGCCAAAAGAAAGAAGTAACTATTTTATCTGTATCAAGGAGCTAATTCAGCGAACAGAGTCCCTAGCATGTTTAGCTATTCCAGAAATAAGATTTGACATTTCAAATGCTAATATAACATCTCTGCTGTGCCACATTTCCCCCCATAGGACAGAAACTGTTAGTTTAAAAGTATTTCCATTAATGTCAACACTGCTCAAATCAAATTATGATAGAAACCTAAGAGCTTAACTTCTTGTAACCATGTATTAAGATGTAATTTTGAGTACTTTTAAGGATTAGAGCTCATGAGGCAGAAACCAACAGTGTACAGTTCAGACAGAATCATTGTAAAGTATAAACTTGGAACAGATGTATTTTGACTTTTATGTTTGAAAAAAAAACACTTTCTGAAAGGTTGGGAGAAAAAAAGGGTGTTGCCTAGCAATAGGCCTGCTAAAGCCCCTAGTCTGGGGCTGAAATGCAAAGGGAGTAGTTTACTTCCTTCTGTACTCAGAAAAAAAACAGGTGCCTCATAAAAAAGCCTAAATGGTATAGTCTTCAAGAAGATCGATTTAATCTGCTTTTATGTACTGTAAACAAGAATAACAAGTTGATAAGAAAAGGATATCCACTTGTATTTATACAACAGCAGTAATTAACAGCTTAATTCTCATGCCTGCTGCATATCAGATAGACAGAGTTGGAAAAGGTTGTGCATTCTTGCTTCCAAGCAACATGGAAGAGAATATGACACCTAGTAGGAGGAAAGGTCCATACACCTGGGGGTGGCTTAAAAAGTTGTCATGGTGATTTTCAAAGACAAATCAGAGACATATCTGTACTAATTATCTACAACAGGTTCTTAGTTATTTGAAAACATTCGCGATGCAAATTTCGCTTCCAATAGTCATAGGAATAATGCAGGTGAACCGTGGAGCACAGAAACTGTTATTAAACTAAACTAAACTAAATTCATGAGTGCAAAGTTATTTGCTTCCAAAACACATCAGAACAAATAAGATGAGAAAATCTCCCCAAAACATTCACTTCTCTCAAGAAGTAGAGTTTTCAAAAGATTGCCTTTGCTTTCTGACTACGCTTACATTATTTGTACAAAATTTTCCTGTGTTTCTATGGTGAGCAGATAGAAATAGGAGATATAATCACTGCAGACAAAACATGAGGTTGCCAGAGATCTCACACAGGGGATGGAAATCAAAACTCTAGAACAATGATGAAAACTAAACCTATACGATGCAAAATACTGAAATATACAGCCATTTTTTGTTTTGTTTTGTTTCTGCTCATTCCAGAAAATTCACAGCTTCTTTTCATGACAACATTCTTTCAGAAGGCAGAGGAAAACAGAAGAGGTTCAGGTGTCCTTGATTTGTATCTACTCCTCAGGAAAGATTTAGTTGAAGAAATCAGTGTGCAGGAAAACATGGAAACATTGCTCCATTTAATCTGGAGGTATTGACAATAAATGAAATGAAAGTTGAACATATTTTCAAAAAACAGTTTCTAATGAATTCTGAATAATTATAGATAAAAATGCACAGCAACTAAAACTACAGGGGAAAGAAGTTCAAGGTGAGAAATGTTAGAAGATGCTAAAAGTGCAATCCTAAGCAATCCCAATAAGGGGAAACATGGAGGACAACAGACAAAGTCAATATAGCAATACAAGAATTTTAGTGAAAAAAAGAATTATATATAATGATGAAATGAGAAATAGGCTACCAAAAATAGTAATAAAACATAGACATATTTTGGAGCAATACAGCTGGCATTAGGAAGACTAAAACTCTGGTGATTTAAAAGTAAACTTTGATCTGAAACAAAAACCTAAAAAAACAATTCAGTGAATTAGGTACAGTGGATTTAAAGACTTGGGACATCTGGAAAAAAAAGTTGGATTAAAGATTTGGGAATTTGAAGAAAAAAAAGAGGTGGATTATAAATTTGGGGCAGGAAGATTTGGACAATGTTTTTGGATTACTTAATAGTGAGAAATTAAAGACTTGGACATCTTGGACTTAAGAAAAGAACTGGATAAAATGGCTTCTACACAGGAAGTGGAGAAAGAACAGCCTGATGAATTCATGATACAAATAGAGGAGCTGTTTAAAGCACGGGAGAGATATTGCCTAAGACAAAGGGAACAGGGAATTAAAAAGAGACTTATGGAACTTGAAAAAATACCGGAGCAAAATAGAAGAAGGAGAAAATTGAGAAAAAAGAACAACAACCAGAGACTGGAAATAAAAGAGAAAATAATGTTAAGGAAAAAAAAGAGGGAGAAATCCAGCAGTTCTTCTAGGAATTTGGAAAAAAAGAAATACTATTTTACATTGTGGGCCCAAAAAGCTGTAAATTGAGTAGTGGATTGGAGGGAAAAGAGGGAAAGAATCAGAGTAGAAAAGGAGAAATAAGCAGAAGGAATAGGGGTAAGAAAGTGGGAAAATGTACAATACAAGGAAGTGAGCTAAAAAAGAAAGGATTAGAGTCCTATTTACTAAAATAAAGGAAAACTTAGTTTTAAAAGTGTTTGAAGAGTTGCTAGCCAGGAGAGGTATAGGTTAATTTAAAATGATTTTGCTAAAAAATCATATGGATATGAAGGTAGATGACAAAAGAAAAGTTAAAAGGTGAAGATAAAAGGAAATGGCTATTGGGGGCGAGTCTCTGGCCCCCATAGAAAGAGTCCGCAACTAGGATGTCCTCCTGGATGTACAGCTGTCCTTATCAGATCATGTGGCAGCCATCACCAGGGGGGCCTTATACCAGGTTGCCTGGTGCACCAATTATGCCCCTTTCTAGATCGCGACGCCATGCGGACGGTCACTCAGGCACTCCTCACGGCCTGTCTAGACTACTGTAATGCTCTCTACATGGGGCTCCCCTTGGGTCACATCCGAAAGCTCCAACTGGTACAGAATACGGCCGTGCGGGGGGTGATGGGGGCCAGATGTAGGGTAGCTGCACTGGTTGCCGGTGGGCTTCCGGGTGTGTTTCAAGGTACTTGTGATGATCTTTAAAGCGCTCCAGTTATCTACAGGAGCGCATTCTGCCAGCAAACAACTCCCACCAACCTGTTCACTCCCACAGAGAGGGCCTCCTCAGGGTGCCGTCGGCCAGACAATGCCGGCTGGCGACCCCCAGGGGGAGCTCCCACCATCTGGAATAACCTTCCCCATTCGTGTTATTTCTGATCTCCATGCTTTCCGCCACGTCACAAAAGCCTACCTTTTTATTCAAGCCGGTTTGACCTAATCACACCTTTCCCTGTTTTAAATGTGCTACCAAATTTTAAAGATTTAAATTTTCCACATCCAGTCCAAATTGGTTTTAAATTGCAGGTTTTAAATTCAGCCACTGGAATATATATTCTTTTAATTATGTTTTTAAAAATGTTTGTGATGTTTTTTTTATGTTTTTAAATGGCTGGGTCCCTTCGGGGAGAAGGGCGGTATAAAAATTTAAATATAAATAAATAAATAAATTCAAACAATCTTATATTAGCATTTTAGAAATTATATTTAACACAAATGTAGCTTTTTTCCTCATCTTTAAAAGTTTAACTTATCCTAAACATTATAGTGTTAACAATTTCTAATTTCTATTATAAAATATCACTGTATTCTGCTATTTTCTGTATGCTACAATGTGTTATTTGTATCTTATAATGCAATAAAACAATTAATTTGGGTAAAACATATTTTTCAGTGTTCACAGAGCATTCTAAAAATTGAATCTTTATTATATTTATGTGTTGTATGGATAAGATTATATATGAGGAAGATTAGATGCTCCCTCTGGTGGCTAATATCTAAGAAACATTATTCTAAATTCAGTTTCTATAGGATCAAGCTGTAAACCCAGTTAAATATAGCATCAATGACAGCACATTGTATGACTTCTTCATTGTAACTCAGAATAGGCTAACTAAGATAGTGTGTCAAGAGTTTCAGTCTTGACAAGTGGTATGATTGTATGAACTGGGAGAAACAATTTTTTTCAATTCCATGTGAAAAACATTCAAATATTTTCAATTCTGTAATCATATTATTTAAGAATCGCTATCATTCTGTGACTAGCACAATGGATGATATATTTTGGGGAATCTGTAATTAACATCTAGGAATAATAGTATGCAATAAGATCATATTTGTATTGTTAATTCAGATCAATTCAGGTCAGATATCTAATTCAATTTGGAAAATTAGTTTGATGCTTTAACTAATAAAATTTTCAAATAGTTTTTTTCCTGCATGCAGAGAATATTTTCTAAATTATCAAATTGCATTCAATTCAGTCTGATTTAGAACCACAGTCAAATTCAAACTAAATTTCCAATTAAAACTTTGCACTATTCAATGAGACGAATACTCTTATTGTTATAATCTCATTCTTTGAGATAGTATACTATGTTTCTAGAGGCAATGTATATTAGGGCCATGAAATATTGAAATGGAGTTTTAATATTTTTAAAAATAAATATTTTCATTGAATAGGTGGCAACGTAACAACTGGGATGTTGATATTAAACTGACAAAAGAACATTATAGTATGGTAGGAGGTAACCTGGAGATCAGTAATCCTGAGAAGTCAAGGGATGAAGGAACATATGTTTGCATTGCATACAATATACATGGAACTATAAGAAGCCGGGAAGCAACTTTAAACTTTGGCTGTAAGTGGTCTATGCCTATTTAAGTGAGAAAAATGAGTGAATATTAATAGGTCATTTTCTTCCAGATGAAAAATATTTGGAGACTTTTATTATATCTTCTAGGTAACCCATCTGCTTATACATGATGATGCATTTTATCAGTGTTGGTTTTTACATAGCAATTTATTAAAACAAACCTCATGCTTCTATAGTAGAGTAGAATAGTAGATACCAAAATAATGGACAAGTAAAAAAAAAGGAAAATGTAATATACATGAATGGTTGATTAGTAATTAGTTGAATTTGTGAGAATGGGGTCTGCCATGTAGTAACAACATGTTTTGGGGTCTGCACCTTGGAAAAGTTTGAAAACCTCTGCCTTATTAAGTGAAGGCAGCAATACTACTGGCCTTTTTACTAAGACAGGCACACACACAGAAAGGATTGTGTCTGTACATGTTTTTTTTTTGTACTGACATACTTTTCTACAGCTCAAGGACCAGAAGAAAGCATATTATCAGTGCTGTGTAAATGAGCCCTTAATTTCTACTTCAATGCTACCAAACAGTTAATAGCCCAGTTTGCATTTAGAAGAGCTAAATTCAGCATCTAAATGAAATTTAGAAGGAACAAGAATAAATCAAATAAAGAGAGTTATTGTAAATCCTAATAAAAAAGCTTTATTAAGATAATTAAGATAAATACAATTGTAAACTCACAACAAAGTTTTAATTGGAAAGATACATAGTGTTGCAGTAGCATGCTAGACCCTATCAAAAATAAACTATTGCACTAATGTATAGATATATTCATTCACACAAATTTTCCTGCTATTACATGGTTCTGTAATTTTGTAATATTAAGTAGCATAATAAAAATTCATTTATGAAAATGATTATTTGCTAGTTCAGCAATCACTGAATTGATAGGCTAGATCCTTTTCTCTAATGTTTTGGTTATGTATGTTAATCATTTTGAAGCTATTGACAGTGTTCATGAACTGTAGTAAAAACTTAAAAGAATTGAATAAAAATATTTATATTGAAATGTTATCATTCTCTGTGTAGAATAAATGCAACATTTGTTTATTGTGAATGAATCCAGAGATGTGTATAATCCTTAGGGCTACTATTCATACTAAAGTCATAGCTACTTAAGTCAAACCAGAGACTTACATATGCATTAATGCACATGTGACCCATCTCAAGGTTTTTGCAACCTCTATTTCTCGCAAAAACAATCCCACTCTAATCTCATTTCTGGAAACTGAAGAAAAAGTCAAGAAATATAGTTCCAGCATTTTCTTTTAGAACATTTTGTTTGTTTAGTTTGATAAATAGAGATAAAAAGATGAGAGCTTTCAAAGATTGATGTAATTTTTATCAATTAATAAAATGGAACGCCTGATTCCTCATGTTTGCATAGGTATAGCTGCACACTTCTCTGTTATTGCCTTTTTCTAGAGTTCCCATTTAGTCTGTAGTCCTGATTATCTCCCAAATATTAAGCAAACTCAATTTACTTGGCTTCTAAACAATACCTTAACAAACTTTAAAGTCTAGCAGTGATGGCTAAATAGAATAAAGTATGAAATAATTGATGAATATATGTTAAAATAGTTTGGTGTTTAATATAATCTCACAGACTAACTTCCATCATTTAATTTCTGGACTTTCATGAACTGTTTCTTTCCAGATTAGCTAATAAAGTTATATTGGAATCTTAAATTCATCTTAATCTTATTTTCTGCCAACCTTTTATTGAAGCTTGAATTTAAGATTATAATATTATGGATGATTTGCTTTCTAGCCCATACACAAATCAATACTAGGCTATTGAATTTCCAGCCTTGCAATTTTATCTATGTTCCAATATTGTATCTTGAAATTGGCTGTTCATCTGCTCAGTAGCATAAGTGCTGATCCCTATAAAACAATTCCCTAAATAGAAATCTAGAATGTTTTTACAGCCTTATATATCATTGAGACACTAATCTCTATGTTTGTGAAATGTTTATGTTTCCATTATTAGCAAGCATTCTGCAGCTTGACCTCAAAAAATAAACATAAGGTTACAAACACTTCCTACAATACAAAAGCATCAACTTCCTTTATGACATATAGATATTGGGAGAATATGAATATGTTATTTTTTGGGGATAACAGCTAATATAAGGGACATTCTTCTTATGCTCCTTCTCTTATGCAGGTTTGGCTTCAACGAGGCACCTCAAACCTGCCATTTACCTTAGTAAAAGAAAGGAAAAAAAGAATAAATATAATTTTATTTCTTCTCTTGAGCAATTTGTCTACTATACGGGTGTAATGCAATTTTGATATAGAATACATTTTTATTTAATAGAATCTTTTTATTTCTACTGCAGGAGTTTGTGTTAGAAATGAATATATGTATGTATGCGTGTACGTGTGTGTGTGTGTGTGTGTGTATGTGTGTGCGCGCACGTGCATAGTCATTGTCTCTGTGCCTGTCTAGTCATATATATATTATCTTGCATAGATTTATATCCATTTCCTCCGGAAGAGAGACATGCAGTAAAAGTACGAGAAGGTGTAGGTGCTGTTCTTCTCTGTGATCCTCCACTTCATTATCCAGGTAATTAAATTTATATATTTCAGTTTCAATTGAAATAGGAATTAACACAATTAGAATAGTATTAATATTGACTGTAACTAAGTTACTTAAGTCTCTTGAGCCTTATTAAAAAAGGAATTGTTCCTGCTTGACATGTGAAAATAAAATTCCTTACAGTATGGTTGCTTTAGATTATAAAGATTATAAAGTAATTGAATCTATTTACTGTTATTAAGGTTTTATTTTTCAAAGTTGAAAAACACTAGTGTAGAGAACTATTGTACGTATTTTACAAGTAGAAATCAGTTTTTTCAGGTATATATTTAATGTATTCTATACCGTTCTTTAGCCCTAAGCCTATAGTATGCATAAATATAGGTTACATATCAGTGTTTTTTAAACTTGACAGTTTAAGAAGTGTGGACTTCAATTCCCATTTGCTGTCATATACTACATGAAGCGATGAATAAATGAAGGAAAGTTCCAACAGCTGCCCCTCATTGCAGACATGGGATCTCATTATGGGCACTGAGCAACCAGCCCACATTTATGGCGTTTCCCATGTTCCATTGTCATGTGACTGCTTTTTACAACATTTTTGGTGATAGCTGTCGTTTACTTCCATTTTTTGGCAAAAATGTCCCATTGTGAACAATAAATTCACTTAACAACCACAGTCTTTGCATAATGCAATAAATTTAGTAAAATTGGGTTGGTTGCGTCAGTAGTATGCTTTATGACCATCACTACTTATGAACCTAATGAGCAGGCTCTATTGTGGTTGTAAGTCAAAGACTTTCTATATAGCCAAGAGCACTGGTATTCACGTAATCCCTGATCCAAAACTAACGTGCTTGTCTCACTTAGTTTCCAAGAGTGAACAAAATTAGCTAGGTATTGCCACATCCTTTAAATGATAGCTTCGTCTCTTTTAATACATTTTAAATGCATTTTTTAATCTTTAGATGATCTAAGTTATCGCTGGTTTCTGAATGATTTCCCAGAATTCATTACTTTGGATAAACGGCGATATGTGTCACAAATAAATGGTAATCTTTACATTGCCAAAGTTGAACCTACTGATAAAGGCAACTATTCATGCTGTGTGACTAGTAATTCAATTACTAAGAGTGTATTCAGCAGTTTCATTCCACTTATTCCTCATGGAGATCGTAAGTATTCCTCCAAAGGCTTATGTATGTCAGAAGTTCTTCTTAAATAATGTCTCCTTTTCTTTTGGTACATTTTAGCTAGTTCAATGAAACAGTATATGAAAGAAATATTTGGCCTAGAGTCTCTTTTCAGTTTGTTTTTTTATTTCTCAGTTTCAGATTTTATGCCTTAGCTCATGAATCCAACTATTTTGTGTTATCCAAAACACACTTACTCATTTATTCAATCTATGTGTGTGTGTGTGTGTGTGTGGGTGGGTGTGAGGGAGGGAGGCAGAGAACACAACAGTTAAAAATAATCAGGGAGCCAAGTTTGGCTATAGCTTACCTTCATTATTTAACTTACTTGTTTGACGGAATAATATGTAATCATACATCAGAAATGTATGATACAAACCATGTAAGCTATAAAAATAGAACTATATAAAAGATAGCAAACAGACTGCTTTTGCCATATTTGGAAAATAAAATATGAGTATACTTGCATTTTTGACATGTGAAAGATAGGAATAGAGGAAGCAAAGTAATAGTTAACTTTCTCAAAGCAGTTTTGGTTAACTGGTAAGAAATAGATTGTGTAGATGTTAAATATTGAAATTTGGTGTATTCTGAAGATTTTTATATTCTGTTCTGTGTAAATTTTTCAGCCTCCACATGATGTGAATTTATACAAGGCTATCAAAAAGCAGATGCAATTTCTGTAATGTCTTAACCTCCAGTTGTCCAGATTTTTATGGCCCAGGTGTGGTAGTGATATTTTATGACAGGCTAAATTCATTTTTAGCTGATAGTAGAATAAGTGTGTGTGATCCTGTCTTCCTGATTCCTACAACTGTTTCATTTTAGAAATGCATCTCTGTTCATGCTCTCTCCAATTTTTTAAAGAAAATAATCTTTTCAAATATTATGCATGTTAAATATTCATTTTATTGTTTTTTCTTATTAGAATCAAAAGGCTATGTGCCAGATATCAGAGTGAAGTTCAAAGATATATATGCACTTTTAGGACAAAATGTGACGCTAGAATGTTTTGCGCTTGGAAAGTACGTATGCTTGAATTTAGTGATATATATGGCAAATGTGGTCTATTTTGGCCAGAGATGGTTAGTTTTATTCTACTGTCATAAGTAATCCCAAAACATGAGTTTGGAAGAGATCTCAGTGTTTCTTATCACAGATTATTTGCACTTAAGTCATCTTTATATATAAACTTGTTTCTCCTTCATGTATATTGCTCCCATTTTGTAGCTTAGCATTGCAGCTACAAAAGCATGTAAAGTGACAATGAAATTACCTGTAATGAAACTATCCAAACATTCTCCAGTTTATTATCCAGTTATTGTGAATTCAAATTATTTTGTGATTCAGGTTCTTGTAGAAGAATGTCGTCAAAACAACTTTGTATAACCTGCGTCCTTGACAAAAGGAAATATTATTTTAAATATTATTGGCACTCTAGAAGTGATGAAGAATTTATTCATTTTCTCTTAGATAAGTGAGGAATCAGATTTGAGAAAGGGAAGGGTCATTTCAGTGGGCAGTAAAACAACAGCTAAGTGAAATTTCAGTTTAAGAAACTTTCTTGTAATTGAAAAAAAACATGAAGAGGAAAACAGAAGCTGAAGTGACTTAATAAATGAAAGATCCAACAATTAATCGAAGCCATATTAAAATGTGTCCTATTTTCTTTAAGCCCTGTTCCTGAGCTTAGATGGAGTAAATATCTTGAACCAATGCCAAGCAGTGCAGATATAAGCATGTCTGGTGCAGTCCTAAAGATCTTCAATATTCAGTTTGAAGATGAAGGGATATTTGAATGTGAAGCTGAAAATTACAAAGGAAAAGATAAACATTCAGCAAAAGTGTATGTTCAAGGTAAGTAGAATGTCTTAATGAATTTCATCACTGAAAAATACAATTATACATATTACATTGCATATAATTTTATGAATTAATGCAACATTTTGCACTGTGGCACAATTCAGAACCATATACAGGTCAATTAACTAAAGGTAGGATAAGCAATAAATTAAACCAGTAAACTTCCCAATTTTATTAGCATATTACTTAAGTATTAATTTGGATTTAGTTCTAATAGCAAGTATATAAAATTAATTATTTATGCTAGTATAGAACTTCAGAATTTATTTCTAGTCTATTCTTTATTCTGTCATTGACTTATGCTTTTTCTGTTTCCTATATATTTATTTATTAAAAACAATTTATCCTATTTCTATATTAATCTTCACTTTTAAAAAATTTACATAGACTATATAAATATATGCATTTTCTCTGAAAATATAGTGCCTCAAAATACTCAGCATGCTTTACTGTAGTGTATTAATTTAGAATTTTCAAAAATACTTCTGAGAAAAAAATGCATTATGAAATACAAAGAAAATGAAAATAATAATAATTAGGTACCAATCAACATATTACAGGACATCTCTTTAATATAGAAACTGAGGTTATATCAACCTGAGTCAGCATTCACCAAAAATCTAATTCAACATCTATGTCTAGTTAGGATAAAAAATTCTGGCTTAAGAAGATAATGTTTATTAACCAGAAGGTGAAAACTTCTATTATGCTATCAAATCTTAATTTGATATTGACTGTGCTGGAACATGATTGTTATATTTTCACTAGTTTCCTAGATTCAGAAATAATTGACTCTTCCTTAACATAGAAGGAAATCGTTTTTTCTGTCAGTGTAACAGAATCTACTTGGAAAGCAATGGCTTCGTACTTGCAGGACTCTCTTCTTCTACTGAACCAACATATACTCTAGACTTGGCCAAGGCAAATCCCCCCCCGATTTCATAATGAAGGAGACAATCTAGAAGGTCTACCTATTTTGTATGATCCTAATTTTATTGAATAGCCTCCATTAAGTCCACAATTAGATTCTCCTTCAGCTCTTTCTAGAATGTGACACTCAGAAAGATAACCAGAGATTAATTTTTTGCCACCAAAAAAAATGTTATTTCTGTTGCTGTGGTTCTTACTGGGCTGATTGTTAATGTTCTATCCGTTAAGGAGCTATGTTTAAAATTCTTAATTTTAATTAACTTATTGACTGTGGGTGTTTTAAATGTATTTGTATAATGAGTATTTTAATTTCCAGAATTTCCATTTGTTAACTGTCTGGAATCCATGGCAGATTTGGTGGGATAGAAATGAAAGTAAAAAGAACATGTCATTAAGCACAGCATTATTTATTATTTGTTAACATACAGTCTACAGATCTGGTTTGGATAATTACTACTGTGTGAATAAGCATCAACAAGACTTAAACTCATATATTCTCTATTCATTCTTTATTGTGCTTCAAAGGAAAAACATAAACATTACTTTTAAACAACTGTCATAGTCACATCAAAACACTGGAAATGTTGGGTTTTTTTGTGGGGTTATTTATTAATTAGAGTTTCATATAATAAGAAGGCATTAAGTTGGCTATTAGGGTTGGAAAAAACTGGTTTAAACATGCATACAATACAGTAAAAGCTGTTTCTCTTGTCTTTCAGCATATCCAGAATGGGTGGAACATATTAATGATACTGAGAGAGATATTGGCAGTGAATTCCATTGGCCATGTATAGCTGCAGGCAAGCCTATTCCAACAATCCGGTGGCTCAGAAATGGATTACCGGTAGACTTAATTTATTTATGAGTCACAAAATACTATATTTAATGGTTAAAAAGCATGAATAAATTGGTACGGTTCTTTTGTTAAATAATGCCAAAGGGAAATATGTTTCCAGAAATAAAAATTTACAGCATAAATGTTGTTTTAGAAATACATGTATTTGTATTTAATTTTTTAAAAAACATGTTATTTTTTTGTGAAAATGTTATAAAAGTTTGTAAAACTCTTTATTATAACTTTTTGTGGCCAAACTTGGGAGAACATACTTTTTAGGATGAAGATCATGGCGCACTTTGCTTGTTTTTCCTAATTCCATTCATCCTGGGCAGAAGCTTAAACAAAAATCAAAACATAACATACTTGATTTTGTTTAACAAACTATAATTTTGTAAATAATAATAATAATAATAATAATAATAATAATAATAATAATAATAAAATTTTATTTATACCTCGCCCTTCTCCCGAAGGACCCAGGGCGGCTTACAGGCATATAAAAATATACAAAATGACATAAAACATTTAAAAATCACTAAAAATATTAAATCGAGCCT
>JANHFO010007443.1:217056-227661 GCA_032468095.1 Pareas carinatus
TTACCATTTAATGCTATAATATTTTTTAAAAAAATAATTCTATTATATCATAAGGTATTTCCTAAAGGAGGTGCAACTATGAATTCAGTTATTCACAGAATTTTGCACTTCTTTCCAAAAGGTACATAGAAATGTATAAAAATAATATCTACATTAGTGAAAAATATATAAACATACATATGGAATGTAGTTTTTAAACAATGTAGATATTAAGAAAAAAAGCTTTTTTAAAAAATGTGTTCCATACGCATTTTATTTTAAATAATTATAACCTGCTGAATAAATGAACAAAAACAATTCAAAATGAAAAACAGAAAAATCATCCTTGCAGATTTCTTCCATTCCTATTTGTGGATTCATTAGAGAAATTCAACATGATTATTTAGCAACAGAAATAATTTGAGCGAGCCCAATATTGGATATTATGATTTGATTTTGTTGTGCTGTTTTTAATTATTGTCTCTACTTGTATTTAGATCCTTCCATTGTTGATGGAAATGTGGAATCAGCAAAGGTTATTGATTTAATTCCATGGATGGAGTATGAATTTCGTATAATGGCGACTAATATTTTAGGGACAGGAGATCCTAGTATACCATCACAGAAAATTAGAACAGAAGGATCTCGTACGTACAAAAAATGTTGCATTTGATTTAATTATTGTTTTGAGGTTCAGAATGATTACTTGATAACTTCAACGAATTATTACTTATGTAAAGTTGACCATGTTTTCAATACATTCAAGCATTTGTGTTTCTGATATTTTCTATACTGGAATCACTTTAAATAACTTTACTGAAAGATATAAAGCCAAACACATTTCCAAACATATCTACAGGTAGTCCTCGATTTAAAACTGTTGATTTGGTGACTGTTCAAAGTTACAACAGCACTGAGAAAAGTGACATATGACCATTTTTCACACTTATGACCACTGCAGCATCCCTGATCCCCTTTTGCAATCTTCTGACAAACAAAATCAATGGCGACTTACCTAACAACCATGTCAATAACTAAACAATTGCAGTGATTCACTTAACAACTGTGGTAAGAAAGGTGGTAAAGAGGGGCAAACCTCACTTAACAACTATCTACCTTCGAAACAGAAATGTGGGGCTCAATTGTGGTCGGATGTTGAGGACTACCTGTGTTTGATATCCAATATGTAGAGAGCTCTTTTAAAGTGCATTATATCCTCCTTTGCAACTTTGAGCCTCTCAAAATGCCCTAGTCTGGATTGCCCAGAACAGGACTATTCTGACTGATCTACACAAGGAAATGCATCTATTAATAAGATTGTTTTAAATTTTTCTTAACTAAATATGAAAACTTTCAGACAGTATACTGAACTCAGTAAAATACATCATTTATATATTTTTAAAAACAAATGTATCTTAGATATCCACCAGTTCCCCTGGTACTAAAGTCAACATTAGATTCCTACAATTGCTATTTATATTGCAGAGAAAAGAGTTATACATTACTAATTTCAAAGTTTTTAGAATGCGACCTATTATTGGTGGTCCTCAACTTGCAACCACAATTGAGCCTGGAATTATTGTTGCAAGTACTTATGGTCATAAGTTGGGTATCACGCAAATGAATTTGATTTCTAACATTGTTTTGGTGGTCATTAAGTGAATTCTGCAGTCATTAAGCAAACATTGCGGTTAAGCAAATACCATGGGCACTTTTCTTTGGAAGCCAGAAGTAAATGACAGAAACTTGAAAAAAATTGTCACAAATTATGGTCATAAGACCGCGGGACATGTGAATGACTGTAAAGGTGTGCCAGTTGACAAGCACTCAAAATGCAATCACATGACTACAGGGTTGTGCAGTTGTTGTAACTCCAAAAACAGATTATAAGGAGTTTTTGGGGAGTCCAACGTAACTTCAAGCAAAGTTGTAAGTCACGGACTATCTGTATGATGAGCACTTTTTATGTTTTGCCTACCAACCAAATATAATAGAGGGTAAAGATTTCTGATCTCGGGTGCAGAATTTTCAGACTCAATTGGTGGGAAATAATAAACACCTCTTTCTTATGCCAGACAGGTAGACACATTTGAGTTAAAGTGTTGGCACTTACTTCCCCTTTGCTTGATTGGATAGGTAAGGATTTGTATCATTTCTCCTGGAATGTAAACCAAAACCCACAACAAAAGTAGAAATAAATACAATGACAAGCTAATGAACAATTTAAAAATTATTATGAAAAGTAATGAAGTCGCATATTCCACAGACATTTCTGGGGTTTTATAATAACTGAACAATTCACTACCTGCTCAAAATAGATGTAATTAACTTTGAACATCCTAACATAATGTATAGATAATAGACAAGCCATGCTTGTAATCTTGATCCTATCAACTTCTTTGGTTTTTCCAGCAAGATTAGCTCTTTTCTTTCTCTGGGAGCTATTGTATTTATAGTATAGCACTTTCCATAATGATTGGTTTGCTGCTGCTGTTTTGTTCCTTCTCAGCTTTTGGATTGAATAAATACAGCCTCCAGTATTAATTTTATATTAACTGATATTGTTTTGTTAGTTTACCACTGCAGTCAAAGCACTGTGTAAGTTGTGGCTCTGAAGGAACTATCTCTAAGGACATGATAATGATGATGATTTTATTTATAAAACATTAGATTTCATTAGATATAAAATGTATAGTTTATATAATGGGATATTATACAGTGGGAATTATATAAAAACAGTAAAATAAAATAGAATAAAGACATAAAAAAGCCTTCCTGGGAAGAGGCTTTTTTGTTCTGCTCTGGAGGAAAATTAGAAGACACAGAGGAACCTTCACTGGAAGAGGGGAGAAGAAAAGAGACAATCCTAACTCAGCCTTCCAGCAAAACAAGCCAAAGATCCAGCATGTTGCGGAAGTGACGAGAAAACAATTTTCCCAAAAGAGAGAGATGCAGTGCTTAAGGGGAAAGGTAGTTTTAGCCCACCCCTCCCCCTTCCCAGTTGCAAGCCAGGCTGACGCACACATAGTTTGCAAACTTGGAGTGCTGCGCAATGGAGTGCTAGCTGGGTTGGGGTGCCAGGAGATAGAGAGGACAAAAGTGAGGAAGAAGATGAGGAAGAAGAAGAAGAGATAGCAGAAAGAACAGGAGGAGGAAGAGGAGAAAGGTCGCAAAGCCCAGAAGTTGCAAGCCAGTTGCAAGCTGGCAATGAACCTTTACACTGGGCAAGCGCCACCCTCCCGCCCCAGCCTCGTCTCCTGCAGACTGACCACATGACTGGAAGTGGAAGATGTGCCTTAAACTCACTTCCAGCTCGTGGACCTGTGCCAGTCCATGGACCGGGGGTTGGGTAATTCTGCAATAATATATTTAATCACTAGGAAAAGCACCAACAACTCTCAAGCCTTGCTCTAAACTTTTTCTATTCAGATCTATTCTTGAACTGTAGCCTATCATTAATGGCCATCAACATATTAAATAAATAAATATTTTCCTTGATGTACAATCCTTTTCAGCCTGATGGCTGCTTTCTTAGAGTTAGAGTTATCACACAGTGTTACAATGCTATAAAATCTTGGGACTTTTTCATTTTGTGGCTTTGGGGAGGTGTATATATTTCGGTAAATTCTGCATGGATATTTCTTTTTCCTGCAAGCTTTTTAAGTGGTTCTATGAGATTTTAGCCTTCGCAATATTTATTTGTACAGTATGTATAAACAGAAAGATAGATTATAAATATGATGATAATAACAGTTCCATCTCCTCCACACTACTTCATTTGCTTGGGCTGATACAATTTTTAGGGCTCTGGCAACCATAAGTGGTCTATAGTGTTGATTCTCCACACTGGTTTTAGCTGCAATGAATACTATAGTACTCTGTCTCACCGTATTGCAAATTACTTCTAATGAAAAATAAAATATTTGGAGGGAAAATCATTGATATATAGTATTAACAGTAGAACATGCATAATTGAAAAGCAATATTGAAAGAGAATGCTGTCATATCTAGTATGAATTATATACACACAGAGAACCAATGAGATTATTATTAAAAGCCCACAAGCAGACCATCGTATTTCGGCTTTTGGACATCTTTTATCATACAAAACAAAAGTATATCTACTTCTTTTTAGTACACTCATAATTCTATTTTATAACAACTGTCACTCAAATTGTGCATTCTCTCTGAATTAGAAAGTAATATTTAATATTTCTATAGTAATCTTCTCCAGGAAGTAATGTAAATCTTTTTTTCAAAATTTTTCAAAATGTCATCACATCTTCAGATAGTGCGCAGGATTATGCATACACAGTCACTTGACTTCTTTTGAATGAGTAACCCACACTAAGGAAGAGTAATATCACTATAAGCTTTCAGATTTTTTTTAAAACAAATCTGTTATGAATCTTCCCAATTCTGCTTCATTGGGTGACCAGGATTTCTCTACTCTCTATAATTTAAGTACCTCTCTAACCTTTTTTCCAAGCTAAAAACCATTTTTTAACCTATTGAATAATTATTTTGGTATTTTAAATTTAATTTTTCTGAGGTGTGCTGAATAGGTTTGTGACCTACAATATTAGTATATAATTGTTCTGGCAAGTGTTTCGTTTTCTTTATTAAAAATAATCTTTATTGAAAATTCTGATGATAATGGTAAAACAAATACAACTGAACTCAGAGAGAAAAAGAAAAAGAAAAAGAAAGAATAAAAAGTACAAGGAAAGAAGGAAAGAAGGAAGGAAGGAATCCTATGACAACATTTGAATGAATCAAGAACGTTAGAAGTAAAGGGAATAATGATTGGCCAAAACTACTTTTTCTTTTTCCCCATTCCAAAGGCTTCTTTAACCAAAAAAGTCTTTAACAAACCTCTTTAATAAATCTAATAATAAGTCATCATCCAGGTCACTTGGTTTATGATTTGTATTTCCACCTTAACCAATTTGTTTTGTTAGAAAGTACTTATCCAGGTCATTCCCTTGGCTAGTCATTTGTGTTTCCAATTTAGCTATCTTTTCCTTCTTCTAATTCACACTTTTTCTATTACCCAGTATTTCTAGTTCTAATAATTTTATCTCAGACAAAAAAAAATCACCTCTTTATCCTCTAAATTTCTCAAAATATTTTGTTTCACACCTGTCATTCCTTCAACATCTTTTGGACATAATCTATCCATAGGACCAGACAGCATTGCTGACATTATAGCTGCTAATTCCAGACCCAGTTTTCCAAAAATCTCCTGAAGTATTTTAAAGGTCATAATGTTTTGTATCATTTTATAAATTTTGGTACTAACAAAAAGCTTCCATTTTTTCCCTTTTCCTTATCTGTATGAAATTTTCACTCACCTTTGTGACCAGTTTATGAAATCATGAGGTCCTGAATGTCTGTTATGACTTTGGATAGACAAAACAATATATAATTATTTCCAAAAGCGTATAGTAAAATATTATATATTTGTCTGGTTCTTTAATTAATTTATAACTTTCTAGAATCAGAGTATTTGCCATTTATTTCCAATTCCTTAAATTTTTAAGTTTATGGTTAAAATTTATTTTGTTCAAGGATTAAAATTTAACTCACTAGGTAGTATTTCAATCTTGTCATTTCAAGAATCTCTAATAGCCTTAAGGTAATTAAATAGGTGATTTCCAAAAGTGATTAGAAAGTGAAGTTAGGGAACCCAAGGTCCTTTAAAAGATTCTGCCATGGTTGAGACATGATGGCTTTTTCCTTTGTCTCCCGGTGCTCAAATCTGTGGGAGACTGCTGTCCTATGGATGTCTGAAGCACTTGTGGGTAATGCCCCATCCTCTCCTTATCCAGAGAAGTTACATAGAACCAATCAACTCACCTGTTCTTCAGTCTTCGTCTTGGTCATCATTTCCATTCATACAGAGATGTGGTAGTTCACCATACTTCCCCTGGAAATTTGCTGGCAAGTGATAAGCTTTCTTAGCAGCCTTACATATAAATGTATATTACTATTAGAGCATTGCCAGTTTTATTTTTAGCTGCTTTTTCAATGATTTCCTGTATCAAACTTGATTTTATGGTGCACCTACTAAACATATTTACTCAGGCTACCATCACCCTCTGAATGTCCTTTTTTTCGTCTCCTTTCACTAATATAGATCCTATCAACCACTCCCTTGTATATTTAAAGTTAGGATTTTTAATAAATAGTCATCATTTACTCTTACATTAGAAATACCTAGAAATTCATAGCCTTAATGGATTTGATCTCTTAATTATTTCTTTTCATCACTCTATATTACTACATCACTGCATTACTACAAAACTGATCATTTCTTGACTTGGCCTGACTTAAAACTGCTTGACTTTACCATTTTCTTTAAAACTTCTGATCACTGAAAAAATTTAAATCTGAGTTAATGTACAAATTCTGTCTATAATCTCTAATGTAATGATTTTTTAATGGTTTCCTGAAGTTTCAATCAAAAACATCTGTGAATCATATCCTAGAACATAATATGCAGAATAGCTGAAAAATCAGACATTTATGCTTTGTAAGACATTTGGCACATTTTAAAATGATTTTTCACATGATTAGAAGCTATTTTCTATTTAAAGTGAAGTGGATTCATTGCACTAACACTTTGCTTTTATATTAGTTGACAGTACAAAACATAGAGGTAAGAGAAAATATGACAAAACATTGGATTAGATCATGTAAACGTATACCTGATTGAGTTTTTAAGTATAATTTTCTGAAGTCCAGCATTAAATGTATGACCTTATCCTCTACAACACATGTTCTGGTTTGTTTAATTGATTAATTTAGACCTTAGCACATTGTTGCTAAGGCATATTATTTTGCCTTCAACAGGTATTTCTTTCTCTACATGAAGAATTATCACTGCTCCTATTGTTCAAGATAATACGTGCTATTTTGACTGTATGAAGGAGATAACAGCATTTCTCCAGGAAGTCATATATCGTTGTTAAAATGTCTAGAAAAGCCTGAATATCATTCTTCAACAAAGTCTCAATTATTCTTTTATGTTTGCTTTTTAGTGCATTGTTGACTATGCATATGTGAAATACAAATTGGCACTGCTAAAAAATTAACCACCAGTTTTTTTATTGAATCTGGCATTGCTTTAAGGACTAAGAAAGCTTTAGCTAGACAGGCTAATAAAAAATTCAATGAAGAAAATCTGTATAATTCCAAGTAAAACAGAATGTAAGTCAATAAACTGAACTAACGTTATTGATATTTACTTTTTCTACATTTGCTTTAATGTAAAACCTTAAAAAATAAATACAGAATACATAAACTTGTAAGAGTGTTTATGTGAAAAATAAGTGCTTATGATACATTGATGAATAGAAAAAAGCATTATAATGCATGAAGGTTTTTTAAAAAAATAATGATTCGGTTTTGGTACAATTTAAGCAAAGTTAACACCTAGCATCATTGACTGTTGGCAATCATTTGTAGGTGAAACTTAAACATAATGTAGCAGATTGTTGCTACTTTTAGCAAGATAAATAACTCTGCAAGATTATAGCATTTTAAAAACTCTATTACTTATATTGCAATATTGTTTGATGGATAAGGATTATAAGTGAGCCAGTGAGAAGAAATTTCGAGAACATTGTAGATCAGAAACAATATAATATATTGAAACAATATAATATAATGTTTCCATCATTGATCCTATCATATTTTGCTTAAGTGCACTTTTCCCATAGTTTAACATTTTGTTCTGCTAAGTGAATTGACAATAAGCAGTTAAAGATTTTTTAATATATAAATTCTTAAACTGAGTTCTAGCACAGTTGTGGACAAAACCAACTATATTATTATCTGGACCATGAATTAAATTTAAAGTAGTATGTTTAGGATAGTGATATCCTAATACTTCCTAAGGGTATAAACTAAACTTAATGTATCTTAATATTAGCAGAAACAAAGAAAATAATTGAAATTGTTTTCTGTAATATGTTACATATAGAAATAATGATACAACTTGTTTCGTTTTTCTATATCTGTCCATATTAGTAATGAACTGCCTTTCTTTATCACGTCCATAAATATCAAACTTTGTAATAAAATACTGAATGTTGTCCTATGATGTTCAGAAATTTTTATATCCATTATCGTTGTGTGACTGTTACGAATGGTTGTGCATTTAAACATAGCTTTATCTGCCTGGTTTATAACCACACACACGCACACACACATGTATTTACTGTGTCTGCATTTAATTATTGCAGTGATGAAGGACCATAGTGTAAATGGCTGATATTTGGTCTACAACTAATGTGCTTTGTGTTTATGCTTATTTGGCTTAGCAATATGCATGCTGCCATGCAGACTTCGGAGCATGATTTGAACACTGACTAAGATGACAGACAGCAACAGTTAGTAATACAGACCACTAATGTGGATGTTCTAATATTTGACACTATTGAATCCAATAATTGGGAGCCTTCCAAACTCGATACACACTAAGACTTCCAATGGTGCTGTGTCTATGTCAGACTCATCAAGAAGCTAGTGTTCTTGTAGTTAAAAACCTTTAACTAGGCAGAGATTTTCTAACCAATGAAAATGATTGTAAAATCAATGCCAATGATTGTAACTAATTAACAAGTGTTTAATTTCAGTCTGTTTGGGGAGGTAGTTAAAAGGAGTAGTCATATATTGACCTCATTACTAAAATGCTGCACTGTGAAACCAAAAACCAATCCATGATCCTAACCGCTATTGACAAAACCGTAATTAGAATTGAAGCAAGCAGCTGGAAATCAGAATATCAAGGGATGAAGTGGAAGTGATGGGCTAGTCCCAGAAACAGCCAAAATATTTCCAGCACCAAGGATAAGTTGGCCAATTATGAATTTTCTAAGAAGATTTAAATGCTGTAACACAATACACAAATGCTGCTGAAACTCAGAAATCTTGATTTGGTTAGGATCTGATCCTTTAAAGGTCAGTTATCCAAATTAATTTTCTTTGACCGGTTGTTCATTTGTAGGCAACTTAGCTATCTCCTTTTATTGTCTCCAATGTTCTTGAGATGGAACTATGATGGCTTGGCGGTTAAAGATACTGATTTTCGCAGCTTGAAAGCTGACAACCTGGATTCATGAGTGCTGTATGACAGGTTGAGTTCCCATTACTTGCTCCAGCACCTGCCCACCAAGCAGTTTGAAAGCATGCAAATGTGAGTAGATAAATAGGTATCACTTCTGTGGGAAGGAAACAGTATTCCGTGCAACTCTGCATATAGTCATTCTAGCCACATGACCACATGACCACAAAACACTGGTTCCCTCAGTTAAGAAACAGAGATAAACACCACCCCCAGAATCAAAAATGATTTGGACAGGGGAAACCTTTACCTTTATTTTATATTCTTGAGGATGACAAAACCTTACTTACAGTGAGTTACACATGCAAAACTCTGGTAAAGGGTCAGGTATGGTGGTATTTCTTCTAAGGAAGATGGCATATTTGGCATGCAGCATTTCCTCTACTTTTGAATGTGACCTGGTTTTTCGTGGAGGGAGCGGTTTGGACATGCTTAACTTTTTCTATTCTGGCCAACAGTATTCCCAATGTTGTAATTTCCTCTACAATTCCAAGATCTTCCTAATATCATAGTTTTGTCACTTGACCTGGAATAGCAGGTGTGGTGCTCATACAGGGTGGGGTATGTTGGATGTGCTAGATAGCCTGAGAAGAGAAAGGAGTGGTATAATATGAACAATGTAAAGCAAGAGTTTGAATTCCATGGGATTGACTTGGGCAATGACAGAGAATGGTATGATATACCTAGATTCTGTACTTAACTTCATTTAAGTTCATTTAGGTTCTATACCAAACTCTTCACAAGCAGATGATTGTTGACATACATACTTTCTGGTTGATTTGAAGGGATAATTCTAATTGCTATAAATAATCTACAAATCTTTTGTAATTGTTCTCTTTAGTGTGCACAGCCTGGAATTCCTGGACTCATTTGTGCACATAGATACAAAGGAGATTATACAAGAACAGAAAAACAACTGATGATAATATTTACAATTGAAATGGAAGTATCTGTTCAGTGGACAAATTATGGGAGTTTTACTTAAATTCTGTCAAAGAGATCAATATTATCCAGTTACAGTATCTTCTTGGTAACAGACATAGCATCTTTAGTACTGCTCAAGCATGTTTTTGATTTTATCAGTTTGTGCAATTAATTCAGGAAAATGAACAGTGCAGAGAGCAACTGTGCCTACAGAAATTTTCTCAGAATTACACAATGAACTATTCAAAGTATGAGATCTCATATTTCACCCTCTGGAATGATCTTCCCCCAGAGATTCGTCTTATTTCAGACTCCGTGCCTTCCGTCGAGCTATCAAAACATACCTATTTGCCCAGGCTGGTCTGGCCTAACTGCACCTTCCCTTTGCTTTCAATGCTATTATTAATTTTAAATTTATAATCCCATTTTAATTTAATTTGTTTTTAATTGGTTTTTAATCTTCGATTTTAAATTCAGCCACCAGGTGTAGATTTGTTAGTAATTTTATTTGTGTTGTTTGTGTATGTGTTTTTATTCTGGCTGTACACCGCCCTGGGTCCCTTCGGGGAGAA